>SJYT01020259.1:0-29066 GCA_006410635.1 Cephalophus harveyi | reverse complement strand
GTCTAGATGGACCTTTGTTGGCAAAGTAATGTCTCTTCTTTTGAATATCCTGTCTGGGTTGGTCATAACTTTCCTCCCAAGGAGTAAGTATCTTTTAATTTCATGGCTGCAATCCTCATCTGCAGTGATTTTGGAGCCCCCCAAAATAAAGTCTGCCACTGTTTCCACTGTTTCCCCGTCTATTTCCCATGAAGTGATGGGACCGGATGCCATGATCTTAGCTTTCTGAATGTTGAGCTTTAAGCCAACTTTTTCACTCTCCTCTGTCACTTTCATCAAGAGGCTCTTTAGTTCCTCTTCACTTTCTGCCATAAGGGTGGTGTCATCTGCATATCTGAGGTCATTGAATTTAGTTGTGCATATATTTAATTTCTTTTAATCTTGAATAATCATGTTCTTTTCATTTTTTCTATACTATTGTATTTGTGACAATTTATCTCTTATAATGCCTTATATTTTACCTTGTCCAATTTTTCCTCATTTCAACATTCTAAAACTGTTAGTCGCTCAGTTGTGTCTAACTCTTTGTGACCCCATGGACAGTAGCCCAACAGGTTCCCCTGTCCATGGTATTTTCCAGGCAAGAATACTTAAGTGGGTTGCCATTTCCTTCTCCAATAGATCTTCCTGACTCAGGGATCAAACCCAGGTTTGCTGCATGAAGGCAGAGTCTTTACTCTCTGAGACCCCAGGGAAGCATCATTCCAACATTAGTAGAGAGAATCCTATTCAGATGATGACCTGTACTTCTTACTGTGACACATCAGGAAGTATCACTGTGTGTATAACCATTTGTAATTAAGTGTCGACATTTTGTATGACTGCTTTGTTTCCTCCTCAAGATGTTAATAAATATTGATAAACATTTCACTGAGGAATAATTATTTGGGGGTTGCAAAATGATGAATTTCAAATTTGATCTTTACTTCTATGTATTAACTAATATTTTCCTGCACATTATTTCCTTATAACACTTTTTTTTTTACACTTCCTTCATCTTCATAGACTCAATGTCCTTGTGGTGGCCCCTTCAAGTTGAATTCTTTGTCCCTTTTTTATGGGACCATCTGCTTTAGAAATCCCTTATTTCTGGAATAAAAGGAGCATGGATCACCATTGATTTTCCTCGCCCAAATCCATAATTAGCCACTTGACCAAGTTTCAGTATTCTTTCAGTTGAGAATGTTATTTGCTAATTAAATTTTAGTATTAAGGCTACACTGCTCTAAGGTATTATTTCTTGATTAATCAATGTGACACACATAGTCACAGATTCTTAATGATATCTACAATAAAAATTCAATGCCACAATGAAACACTTATAAGAAAGCATAGGGGGAAAGCTTCATGATGTTAGATTTGGCAATGCATTCCTGGATATAATACCAAAAGCACAGGCAACAAAATCAAAGATGGATAAATTAGACAACATCAACATTAACAATAGTTATTTCTCCAAAGAAGATACAGAAACGGCAAATAAGTACATGTTGTTGTTCAGTTGCTAAATCGTGTCGACTCTTTACCCTGTCTCTTATACACATCTAGATGTGTATAAGAGACAGAAGTAATACAAAGAAGAAAATGAACATTTTTTTCCTAAATTGGTATATGCCAACAATACAGTATAGATGAGTCATTTTAAGTCAGTATCTAAATTCAAGTAGAATTTATTAAATTGTACATGGAGATATGTATTAATTTCTTGATATTTACCAGCGACTTAATTCAAATAAGAATATTTGAGGACTAACAAAATTCATTCTTATTTTGAAATTCAAAGGTGCAAACCCACTAAAAATTGAAGTGTAGTAAATACATTGTAAAGTGGAAAATCTATTTGATTTTCAGACACAAAGCTTTGCTGAAAAAGTTTAAGCCTCTCTGGACTTAGCTATCAACCAAACAATCGAAACTTTAATAATTGGGCTACACAAATAACATGGATTTTTTAAAAAACGTATTTACTTGAGATCTAATGCGTCAATGAGGTTTACAGAGAAAATGGAAGTTAAAACTTCAAAATCCCCAAACTGTAATGATTTGAACACAGTTATGAAACCTTTTGCTTAGGTACTGTATAAGTAAATACTGCAGATACAAGTATAATGTTTAGGTTAAGAGAAATAAAATATATTTTTTTGTAATAGGAGAGAAAATTTGACATTATAATGGTGATATGGAGTTGACAGACTCAAGATGTGGCTCTCACTTTTTTTAAAGAAGTTTTTAAGAACAGAAAATAGGAATCTTTGCCTGTCAATGTGTGTGCTAACTTCACTTGTGTTATTGTTTAGCTGCGAAGGACTCCATCTAGGGCATCACTGAACAAACACATGCTGCTTATTTCAATGCTATCTTTGGTGAAGTCTTATTTGTGAGTCACCTTGCTAGGCAAAGAATAGCAGCAAGAAGAGATAAGAAAGCCTTCTTCAGCGATCAGTGCAAAGAAATAGAGGAAAAGAACAGAATGGGAAAGACTAGAGATCTCTTCAAGAAAATTAGAGATACCAAGGGAACATTTCATTCAAAGATGTGCTCGATAAAGGACAGAAATGGTATGGACCTAACAGAAGCAGAAGATATTAAGAAGAGGTGGCAAGAATACACAGAAGAACTGTACAAAAAACATCTTCACAACCTGAATAATCATGATGGTGTGATCACTCATCTAGAGCCAGACATCCTGGAGTGTGAAGTCAAGTGGGCCTTAGAAAGTATCACTATGAACAAAGTTAGTGGAAGCGATGGCATTCCAGTTGAGCTGTTTCAAATCCTGAAAGATGATGCTGTGAAAGTGCTGCACTCAATCTGCCAGCAAATTTGGAAAACTCAGCAGTGGCCACAGGACTGGAAAAGGTCAGTTTTCATTCCAATCCCAAAGAAAGGCAATGCCAAAGAATGCTCCAACTACTGCACAATTGCACTCATCTCACATGCTAGTAAAGTAATGCTCAAAATTCTCCAAGCCAGGCTTCAGCAATATGTGAACTGTGAACGTATTGATGTTTAAGGTGGTTTTAGAAAAGGCAGAGGAACCAGAGATCAAATTGCCAACATCCACTGGATCATGGAAAAAGCAAGAGAGTTCCAGAAAAACATCTATTTCTGCTTTATTGACTATGCCAAAGGCTTTGACTGTGTGGATCACAATAAACTGTGGAAAATTCTGATTCAAGGCTGTATATTGTCACCCTGCTTATTTAACTTATATGCAGAGTACATCATGAGAAACGCTGGACTGGAAGAAACACAAGCTGGAATCAAGATTGCCAGGAGAAATATCAATAACCTCAGATATGCAGATGACACCCCCCTTATGGCAGAAGGTGAAGAGGAACTAAAAAGCCTCTTGATGAAAGTGAAAGAGGAGAGCGAAAAAATTGGCTTAAAGCTCAACATTCAGAAAACGAAGATCATGGCATCTGGTCGCATCACTTCATGGGAAATAGATGGGGCAACAGTAGAAACAGTGTCAGACTTTATTTTTTGGGCTCCAAAATCACTGCAGATGGTGACTGCAGCCATGAAATTAAAAGACGTTTACTCCTTGGAAGAAAAGTTATGACCAACCTAGATAGTATATTCAAAAGCAGAGACATTACTTTGCCAACTGAGGTCCATCTAGTCAAGGCTATGGTTTTTCCTGTGGTCATGTATGGATGTGAGAGTTGGACTGTGAAGAAGGCTTAGCACCATAGAATTGATGCTTTGAACCGTGGTGTTGGAGAAGACTCTTGAGAGTCTCTTGGACTGCAAGGACATCCAACCAATCCATTCTGAAGGAGATCAGCCCTGGGATTTCTTTGGAAGGAATGATGCTAAAGCTGAAACTCCAGTACTGTGGCCACCTCATACGAAGAGTTGACTCATTGGAAAAGACTCTGATGCTGGGAGGGATTGGGGGCAGGAGGAGAAGGGGACGACTGAGGATGAGATGGCTGGATAGCATCACGGACTCGATGGACGTCTGAATGAACTCCGGGAGTTGGTGATGGACAGGGAGCCCTGGCGTGCTGCAATTCATGGGGTTGCAAAGAGTCAGACACGACTGAGCGACTGAACTGACTAAACTTGCTAGGCAATGTTGGAACCCATGACATGGCTGTCTAGTACTAGATGGGTGAGATAATGCTGAAAGTACGTAAAATACAAGAGGAGTGTGGCTATCCTGAAGAAGTCATCTTCTTTCAGCTATTCATCTGTGGAATTCCAAATTCCAGCTGACATGTGGTCACTTGAACTAGCAAAGAGATTATGGCATCAAGATTAATTTGAAAGTGATTGTGGGCATACCTCCCAGTGCAGTGATTCCAGCTGAGTAAATATCAAACAGGTTAACATTTAGTGGAAAGACAGGGAGAGCAAAGGATGGAAAGGATATAAAGAAGCAGAATGAATGACATTATTACCAGTGATGAGAATATGGGCTCAAACAGAGTGCTGCTGCTGCTGCTGCTAAGTCGCTTCAGTCGTGTCCGACTCTGTGCGACCCCATAGACAGTAGCCCACCAGGCTCCCCCGTCCCTGGGATTCTCCAGGCAAGAACACTGGAGTGGGTTGCCATTTCCTTCTCCAATGCATGAAAGTGAGAAGTGAAAGTGAAGTCGCTCAGTCGTGTCCGACTCAGCGACCCCATGGACTGCAGCCCACCAGGCTCCTCTGTCCATGGGATTTTCCAGGCAAGAGTACTGGAGTGGGGTGCCATTGCCTTCTCCGCAAACAGAGTGCAATAAATCAAAATACAGTAAAAACCAAACAAATGCACCATTTTGACTCATAAGAAAGGGGGCATTTAACTTTTCATCATGAAGTCCATGCTCTTCTCATTTGGGATGCTTGTTCTCAAAAGTATTTTCATACCTTTCTTCCTTTCTCCTTAGTCTGTCTTCCCAGAATGCCTTCTTTTACTTGATTTGGACAAATCTGTCATACTTCATTACATAGTGTATGGGTCACTTCTTTTCTAAAGCTTTTTATGATATCTCCCATCATATTCTTGATTCCTCTTTGATTTCACAGCATTTTTAATTGAAGTATAGTTGATTTACAATATTGTCTTAGTTTTCAGATGCACAGTAAAGTGATTCAGTTTTATATATTTCAGATTCTTTTCCATTATATATTATTAACATAGTTTTCAGTGCTATACAGTAAATTCTTGCTTTTCTAGTTTTGTATAGTGTGTATCTGTTAATCCCATATTCCAAATTTATCTTTCTGTCCCTCTCCCTTTACCCTTTAGTATCCGCAAGTTTGTTTTCTATGTCTGTGAATCTGTTTCTGGTTTGTAAATAAATTCATTTGTATTATGAGAGTCCACATATAAGTGATAAAACACTTCTCTTTCTCTGATTTACTTTACTTAGTATGATAATCTCTAGGTCCATCCATGTTACTGTAAATGGTATTATTTTTTCTTTTATGGCTGAGTAATATTGCATTATGTATATATATGCTATATCTTCTTAAACCAATCATCTATTGATAGGCACTTGGGCTGGTTCTGTGTCTTTGCTATTGCAGACAGTGCTGTTATGAACACTGAGGTGCATGGATCTTTTTCAATTAGAGTTTTCATCTTTTTTGGATATATGATAAGGAGTTGGATTGCTGCATCATATGGTAATGCTATTTTTAGTTTCCTTAAGGAATTTCCATATGTTTTCCACAGGGGCTGTAGCAATTTTCATTTGCACCAACAGTGTAGGAGGGTTCTCTTTCCCCCACACGCTCTCTAGTATTTATTATTTGTAGACTTTTTGATGACAGCCATTCAGACCAGTATGAGGTGGTACCTCATTGTGGTTTTGATTTGTATTTCTCTAATAATTAATGATGTTGAGCATATTTTCATGTAACTGTTGGCTATCTGTATCCTTCTTTCAGGAAATGTCTATTTAGAACTTCTGCCTATTGACTGGGTTGTTTTGTTCTTTAAATATTGAGTTGTATGAGCTATATTCATATTTTGGCTATCAACCCCTTCTTAGTTATACTGTTTGCAAACATTTTCTTCCATTCCAAATTTTTTTTTTTTTTCATTTTGTTGATGGTCTTCTTTGCTGTGCAAAAGCTATCAAATTTGATTAGGTCTCATTTGTTTATTTTTGCTTTTAATTCTTTTGCATTGATCTAAGCAGATATTGCTATGATGTATGTCACAAAATGTTCTGCCTATGTTCTCTGCAGTTTTTTGGTGTCACGTCTTATATTTAGGCCTTCACATTCTGAGTTTATTTTTGGATATGTTATGAGGGAGTGTTCTAGAAAAACAAATAAAAGGCATCCAAATTGGAAAGGAAGAGGTTCAAGTTTTCATTATATGCAGTTGAATGGCACACTATATAGTAAATCCTAAAGACTATGCAAAAACTTAGAAATAATAAATGAATTTAGCAAGGTAGTAGGATACAAGATTAATTTACAGAAATCTGCTGCATTTTTTTACACTTACAATTAAATATCAGAAAGAAAAAGTAAAACAATCCCATTTAAAATTCAGGTGAAAAATAAATAAATAAAATACCTAGGAATAAACCTAAACCAAGTAGGTGAAAGACCCATATGTTGAGAACTCTAAAGACACTCATAAAAGAAACTGAAACAAACAAATGGTGATTCAAACAAATGGAAAGATATCCCATGTTCTTGGAAGAATTCCTATTGTTAAAATGAGCATACTACCCAAAGCAATCTACAGATTTAATGCAATCCCTATCTTATTATCCATATTTTAGAGAACTACAACAAATAATCCTAAGATTTATATAGAACCATAAAAGACCTAAATTGCAAAAGCATTCCTGAGGGGAATTAAAAAAAAAAAAAAGCTGGAGGCATAACTGTCCCAGACTTCAGACAATACTACAAAGCTACAGTAATCAAAACAGCATGATATTGGCACAAAAACTGATATATATATATATCAATGGAACACAATAGAAAGTCCAGTAATAAATCTATACACCTATGGTCAAGTAATCTTTGACAAAGGAGGCAAGAATATACAAAGGAGAAAAAAATCCTCTTCAACTAGTGGTGCTGGGAAAACTGGACAGCCTGGAAATCCCCATAGCACTTTTGAGTTTGCTCTTGGCACTCATCACAGTGTAGCCTGTTTTTTTCCTGCAACAATTTAAAGAGCTCCTTTCTTGTGCCAGTCATCATGTTAGGCACAGGGGACAGAAATAAATTAGATACAAACCTTGCCCTCAAGGAGCTCACTCACAGTCTAGAAGAGGAGACTGGGCTGTAAACAAAGATATTACACTTTTGTGATAAGTGTGATATTGAAATTATATACAAGGCACAGATTTAGGGCAGAGAAAGCCAAGTCATATTACCATCTATTTTCTTTATTTCATTGTGAGCTCTTGAGTCTACGCCTCATTCATGTTAGTATCCTCATTATCTACCAGTGCCTAGCAGATTGCAGGTAGTAAGACTTATAAGTAGAATTTAATACAATGGGTAGGAATCTGGTTCTAAAGAACAAAATGTCTAAAAGCCTGATTTGCTTATATTCAATATTATTATTATTATTGGTTTAACTTGATTTGGTACCTCTGCCTCTGTCTGTGTGTGCTTGCATGTTTGAAACGAAAACTAAGCTGTCTTCTTTGGTCAGGTTGACTGTGAAAATGTCCATATTATATGAGGCAACATTTCCATGGGTTCATTCTCTCTTTCATGTATAGGTCCTCTTACTATTTTAATTTTAAAAAGTATGTTTCTTTAAATAATTAGTATATAAACTGTTAGAAGTAAAACTTAGAGGTTCTGCAGAGTTTTGAAAAATGCCTTCGTATTGATGGAAATATGTATTTTGCAAACATTAACATTGACTTTATAATTATTACAAAGTTAAAATACAAAGCATGGATGTCTTTGGCATTAGGCTCGTTTATCTCTAATACACTGTTACATTAATGTTGAATCCTATTTGTTAAGTGTGTATTTGAAGCCATGAAACTGGACAGATTTCCATTAAAGTGAAAGAAAATTGTGCTTAAAAATGAATTCTTAAAACAAAGATTTCAAAATGTTGTACTAATCACTCCATATTAATAAATTAATAAAATGCTTGCTTATGACCTTTGGATAGGCAATTTCAATAACAACTTTCAGGCACCTTTGTAGATCCTGAATGAAACTGACTATGATAGTGACACACTATAGAATTTCCTCCCTATTATTTGCTTTGTAAGTATGGCATAAAACAACAATATTTAATTTAAAGGCATAACATTCACATTTATCACCAGAAGTATAGAGCTCAGCTTACAGATGACTACAATGAAGAAATATGCTAGCAACTTGACTCTGGTTCTCAACCTTTTCTACTCTTATGTTCCTTCACACTATATGCTACATGGAATAGTAAAGACATCTGAATTCAAATATTTTGAAGAAATGTGTATTTAGCAACTGAATACATGCTAACAGGAGTAATTTACAGCAGCAGTTTCATTACATTTTTCTCTCCAGTTTTCTAGTTCCCATCTGAAATCCAATGATAAATACAGATATGGAACATATTTACTACCTGGCAAAAAACATGCTTATTGAATGGGCACACAGCTTCTTCCCTTAAATAGCACATGAGCCACTTTGTCACCTATGTGGGAAAATCTTGCATTTCAGGATGATGTTGAACACACTGAAATGGGGTACCTACAAAAAGTTGCATTTTACACTGTCTTTCCTCTTCTTTTCAAAATTATTTACATCTCTTTTCCCTAATGTGTAGGTAGCAAAAATATTAAACACATACCATTGAAAATCACTAAATAATACATAAAAAGTAGCATTAAGTGTGCATTTACATGCATTTACATTTTACATTTGATTTCAAGTGGGTCATAATTTCTCTTCTGTTATGTACTTTTTCCTGTTTTAAGATTTGTTGTCATAATCTGTTCAAGGTCACATGAATCTCTTAAAAAACTTTAAACTCTGATGATACAAGCATGAGCCAAAGTCTATTAAAACTGAATAAACGGGATATTAATTATTTTTTGTGCAAATTGCCCCGTTCACACTGACAGAAGATTAAGACTGGAATAAGAGTTATTTATCTGTAAGTTACATCTATAATTTTCTTCAAAAATATAGACCTGATGATTTATTAAGACATGCTGGTGGATTTGTTTGTTTTGTTTCTTTTAACTGAAATCTAGACTTTCTTTCTATGGGTATTTCATAGTGCTGAACAAAATGCATTCAGATATTAGAAGGCATCCCTAAAGTTACATAATCTCTATTGTTTCAAATCCTTTATTTTTGAGGACTAATAAGAAATAAGATAATTTTGTTATTGCTAATAAATGTGTTTCAGCTGTAAATTTAGAATAAAATGCAATACTGAACTGCAGAACAGTTAAGACACTATGAAAAATGTTAAAATGACCTATTTTTGAAGGACTTTTTGTTCTTTTATATCTCACTTTTTTTTTTCTCTATAGGAGTCTGTTCTTCAAATAATTTAAAATTCAGCTACCATTTGAGGATGTACTTCTAAGAGTAACACTGTATTAATCAATGGAGCCTAAATTTGAATATAGGGTATCTAGGCTCCCATTTGAAACAAACGTCAAAAGGTATTTATTCAACATAATCATTAAAATTGAAACATGAGCTTTCATCTGTGAAATATTTCAGCTGATAAGAGGATTTTTTTGAAAATTCACTGTAGTCTGAGGTGAGAAATTAATTCTGAGTTATTTAGAATCCCAAGACAGCTATAGTCAGAATTTCAATGCTGCTTTCATTAATTACCAATAATATGTTTCCTTTGCATATTTGTGCATGATGAAGGACCCAGAGAGGAATTCTTGGAAAGATGAGTGCAGCACTAAAGAAAGTGCATCTCAATGCTGAAGGTTTTTTACATCTTGAAGTCAATTATTCTTAAGGAATTATCTTAGGACAATGAAGCAGACAAGCCCTTAATCAATAATTATCTTATTTTATAAGTTGTTGCAGAAGACAATGAGCTTTACATGTTTTAAGGCTGGGGTGTGTCCTGGAAAATAGTTTGTATAAAAGTCACTCCCACTGACTTGAAAGGAATCATGAGTTCTTTAGACACATAATTGTCTTAAGGTGAGATAAGAAATAGCTGATAAAAATGTGAACAGAGCTGGGAAATTTGCTTTTAGGATGCTGTTCTGAATATCCTTGATCTCCCTCTTCTCAAAAAAATTAAGTGATACAGATAAAAATCCTAATGGAGTCAAGAGAGAGTTTTTATATCTCAAATATCAGACAGGGATTCAAGTGAAGAGTTACGACATTTTCTATTAACATTAAATTAAACCAATGCTTACTATTTTTATGAAATATACAATCCTTTTTCTCCTTGTTGATTCATTAGGTACAACAAAATGCATTTGCAAATTTATTTCTATGTTTTTTTTTTCTTTCCAGATAAATGCTCTGTTTTCCTAAGAATGTTTACAGTTTTTAATTAATTTAGATAATATTTGTAGAAAGGGAGGTGCTATTTTCTTAATTCCACAAAGAAATAAAGCATACTTTATATCCAGATTTTAGGAATTAGTTGTTAATGATGTATATATGCTTTAGGACAATATTGGTTATTCTTGCAAAACTGAAAATGTTTTTAAAAAGCAGCACACAACTGGAGTTTTTTAAACACAAAAACTATATACCACAATAACTGTAAGACAAAAACTTACTCTAGCTTAGAAAAGAGCTAATTTTTTTCTGCATATTTGTCATGGTACATTTAAATTAGTTTTAATAAAATACATCTTTAGATCAAAGCTGGAAGAAAGACATCAGTAGTAGATCAGTGTATTCCATTTTTTCTTCTGGATGATGAATGGTTTATATTTGTTTGTTTGTTTGATTTCCACAGACCATTTCATTCAGTATCATTTTACTCCTCCAGTACACATAAACATGAGTGTTGGTAGCCACAAGATATCCTTGAATCCAACAATGTTTTGGAATATTCATCAGCTTAGTAAATCCATGCAGTTTATCTTAAACTTCTAGTTCAAGAAAATGGCTTTGCTGATGCCATTTTTATTCTTTAGATGGCACTATGGCAAATGACATTTTTATTTCTCAGGCAAAGAAGAAAGTGAAACCTGTATAGTGAAATCTCATAGGAAACATTAAGTCACTAGTGTGAACATCTTTGTTCATCTGACCTCTATCAATAGGTGTTGGTATTCAGAAGAATGCCTGTTAGTAATATTACTCATGGACTTAATTTATAATTGGTGGAACTCAGTTGCATTTCCCACCATTGTAAACATCCACATAATGCCATGAAAAAGTTCATGTATATTGCATTTTTTCCAGTTATTCTCTAGGCAAGTTTCTACTTGTTTGAGGTTTCTAGAGGTAATGCAGCTCAGACACTCCTGGGTGCCCTCTCAAATTCGTGGGTCCTCCTGTTTCTGCCTTTCTTATTTTCCTGTAAGTGCTTCCATTTGTTACTGTTCCCTTGGGTATGTCCTGGCCTTTGCCTACGCTGTTTTCGGTCCCTTTTCCAAACTTGTTCACAGAACTCATCCATTGTGTTCAGGTTGGGATGGTTGATGAGCTGCATGAAGTCTCTGTACCAGACCTTCTGGCTAGGCGTCATGCTGTTGGACGTTTCTTTGGTCTTAGACTCATCTCCATCATCATCTTTATGAAGAAGTTCTTCCAAATGCTCTGTGTCAATGACTTCTAGGGTCACTTTAAGAAGAGTTTGCATGAATCCGTGTTCCACCGCATGACAGAGGTAATTGCCTGAATCCTTCCGCTGCAGACTACGCAGTAGAAGGCCTTGTTCTGTTCTGATGATATGATCATCCACTCTGATCTAGCAAAAGAAAATAAGCAGTGAAATCATATATATTTACAAGAAATATAAGCTCCAAAACTGTGTCTCAGTAAAAATTTGTGTTGTATACTGAGGCACATTTTAACAGCAAAATTTCTAGTTTAAGAGAAATGTTATAATTTTCCCATTAGAAAAAAGAGTTATAAATTTCTCCTGTCTTTAAGGCGTATTGCAAAATACTGGTTGTCTATTGTCTTAATAAAATTTCACATAATAATTTAAAATAATTAAGATAAGAGGATGAAAGGACAAAGATATATTCTATTTTAAATTTTGAAATAAAGTGTATATAGGAGAAAGTGAGTATTGGAATTGGAAATACAGAAACATAATACTAGAAAACAGTGCAGCATTAGAATGAATTTATAATAAGGTTTGAAAAAATGAAATAAATTCAGTAGTTGAGCAAGCAGAAAAATTATGGGATTACAAGCTTACTTATTTATTCAATTTCCTGTCTTAGATGCAACATGAAGACATGTTATTTAATATGTCTAACTGCACTTTTACTCTGAATGAAGTTTACAAAAGAGATCTCTGAAAGCCTAAGCTGGTAACATGTAAAATCAACCTTAACATGTATATGACATGATTACATGTTTAAAGACTGCTTCAACTGTCAAAAGAGATGATGGGGTACTTTCACTTCTACATTCGGACTATGTAAAATTGTCTGCAAAATGTACATTCATAAATCACATACATTGTATGGTTACCCTTATTTAAAGCTTTAAAAAATTTTTAAAAGTCTCCAAGTATTCACTGAGATTTTCTGTGTATAATTTTTTAATTTTACAGAGGAATTAATGGATTCATTGAGGAGGAATATTTGTATGAAACTATGTGCATAATTCACATGAGAGTGCAATACTGGGACCTAAGATCTTTCTTTTAACTGCCTCTTCCCATTTGAGGAAGAAGTTAATGAAGAAAGGGAAACATGTTTGGATAGCAGAATCAATTGAACAAAAGTTAAAATTAGTTAGGAGGATTTTTCTTTTTCTTGTATACAAATGAACATAACATAATAGATAACTCCAGGCAGAAAAAAAAAATCTCTAAAATGTACTGCTAGCCCCACCCCTCCAACCCCCCTGCCGCAAACAGCTTCTAGGACAAAATTCTTATAGTTCAACTTTGTTCCTCTAATTCCTAGCACAAAGCCTGCCATAAAATCATCTTCAGTTAATACTTATTTAATGAATAGGTACTGGTAGATTAAGAAAAGAATAACTAGTCACAGTACTTCTTTTTCCCCCTCTTAAGTCAACCACACTGGGTCACTTAACAGTATGTGTCAGATAGAGTGAATCCAGTTTCTTTCCTATACCTCTTCCTTTCGCTCTTCATTTCGCCTCTGGAATTGCCAATAGACCAGAGCTTGCTGTGATTTCGGACTGCATTCCAGGAACGTGCTACTATTTTCTACTCCATAGATGATTCTTTCTTCAAAGCTGTGGCCATGGTGATTATCTGGCCAGTGATGAGGAAATGAAACGAGAAAATGTTAGAGAAGTAAACTCAACTTTCCAGAGTATTTATTTGGAAATTCAGGAGATGGACTTGCTGCCGAGTTGGAAATCTTTTTCCAATTTTATTGAGGATGGCAGAAATGTCAATGTTTCAGAACTCAAGTGTCTACCTAAACAGACTAGTTATTTTGCTATGGGTTATATAAGGCATATACAGAGATTTGTCTACCAGAAAATAGCATTACATTAACAAAATCAGTCATACGTGCAGTGTAACTATACATCTTTATACGCCATGATAACAGTTTTTAAGAAATTTTTTTCATTGTAAAACTATGCTCTAATTGTGCCAGTTTATATTGCACTATTTTCCAGCAGGAAAAGTAATTCGATTGTGTTTTTGAAAACACAAGTTTTTCTTTGAGAACTTAATTTTGCCTCTTTGTTTTTTATCTTTAAAATTAAATTCACCAACCAATAATATTTGTCTAGTATTTTACAGAAGTTACGAGTTCAGGAAGTTTATATTCCATACCAATAACCCTTAAATAACCCACAAGTTTGTTCTGAAGATCAATTGATGTGAAATGTTTGGGATGGCTCAGAAGAAAGATGCACAATTATAATGCAATGTGGTTTCAATTGTCTTTATTTTAAAATGACACATCTTTTATTATTTTCAAGAATTAGGCTAAAGAATATGGCAAGAGTATATAATAAAATACAGCAATAAGAAAGCCTGTTTCCTGATTAAGTTTCTATTATTTTACCCTTTATGTAACCTCCTTCAATGTGGTAAATGAAACACAGTTAAGATCAAAACTACGACACAGGGAGTCTAGGTAAAACTCATTTAGAGAAAAAAAACTCCGTATTATCTTGTATAATCCTGTTTCCATTATGACATCCTGTACAATCTGGAACTTATTAAATTCATTTAGAAAATAATAAATATATTTTCACATGCACAGAGGACTGACAGTGTAGACATGAAAAAATTTTGCTTACTCTTTCAAACTCAGCTAGATTTTTAATTTAAAAAATGTTTGCCCCGTTTTTGCATTGACAGTTTTACTCTCATTATAACTATCTGAGTACTTTTGTCTGTCAGAGACAGTATGATCTGCTCTAAATTTAAAGCTTTCCAAAATCCTGCTTCCACCCAATCCCTATACACAGCCTATGGCCATCATCTCCTATTCCCACCCTGCCTATGGTCGACCTTCTGTCTGCATTTGCTGTCTCCAGGGATGTCTATCCCAGTGTCCTTTCCTTTATTGTTTTAGGTATGAAACAAAACCCTTCTAATATTGGGAAGTATCTGTCCCTTCTTATTTAAAAGATCAAATCCCTGGAAATAATAATTAAAAAAAAGACACATGAAATGACTGAAATGTAAAGAAATAATATTTAACTGATTTCAAGTCACATTTATTTCAGGTTGGAGATATGTGTATCTATTAATGTATACTTTGACTACGGCAGTGTTGTTCTTTGCCCCCTGAAATTATTAGTATATTTTTATTGAAAAAATATGATACGTGTTGCTGTGCTAGTTTGCGAGACACTACTTCTTTGGGTAGAGATAAATTGAATCTATTGTCCAACATGAGCTGGATGATCTGTGATTCAGGAGCTACCATGAATAATTAGAATGCCTTGTCACAGAGGTCATGGGAGTTTACACAGAATGCATTTTTTCCTGCTAACTGTTGTACAGTTTAAACTTTTTTGATATTTAAATTATTTTCCTTATATTATGCTTATTTATAAATTGCTTGTTATAAGAAAGGTTATAAGAAACACGCAACAACATGGATGAAATACGAGAACATGCTAAATGAAATAAGTCAGTCACAGAAAAACATAAACTGCAAAATCTCACTTAGATGAGGTATCTAAAGTAGTAAAAAATCCTAGAAGCAGACAGAAGAATGATGGTTGCCAGGGGTTGGGAGGAAGGGAAATGAGGAATTGCTAGACAATGGGTATAAAATGTTAGTTATGCCAAATAAATGAGATCTACTATATAACAGTATGCCTATATGGAACAATACTGTATTGTACACTTTAAATTTGTTAAGACAGTGGATCTCATGTTAGTGTTCTTACCCCAGTAAAACTAAAAAAAAAAAAAAATCAAAAATAATTTTTTTAATTAAAAGAAGAAATCCTTTTACTTTTAGGAAGACATTTTTCATTCAATCTCTAAACATTAATGAATCATAAGATATACAACAGCATGATAAAACAGAAAAAAAATCAGCTGGATTTAAAAACAAACACCATGGTGATCCACCAGTACCTTCTCTCTTAACAGCCATGCTTACTGGGGTTTTTTCTCGAAGAAATTTATAATACTTGACTTGTCTCTCATCTAATCTGTCTAAATTAATGTAGATAACTATAGAAATCTAAGGTATAAATAAATTATTGTTCTCAAACACAGAAATCTGTTTAAATCCTTCAGTACATTAGTGGGGATTCAGCTAAGAAAATCAATGTAACTTGTACAATAAGAAATAATAGAGCTTAATATAAATGAAACATCTATGAGGCACATTTTCAAAAAGTCAGTTTGTCTTCTGAATTAATTTAATCATTCTTACTGATCCACAAAGTGAAGTGAAGTCGCTCAGTCGTGTCTGACTCTTTGCAACCACAGAGACTGTAGCCTACCAGGCTTCTCAGTCCATGGGATTTTCCAGGCAAGAGTACTGGAATGGGTTGCCATTTCTTTCTCCAGAGGATCTTCCCAACCCAGGGATTGAACCTGGGTCTCCCACATTGGAGGCAGACGCTTTACCCACTGAGCCACCAGGGAAGCCCATGTTCTGTTAACTTTACTTAGTCCTAGCAAACGTACTTAGTGTTTATGTTCTCTCCAAAATCTCTTCTGGTGACAGCAAATATTTCCCAATGTACAGTAAAGAAAAGAATTCTCTTAAAAGTTTCCTGATTTTTTTTTTTAATTCACCTGTTACTTGTCTATGAAAAGAAAGTGAAAGTGTAGTCACTCAGTCCTGTCCGACTCTGCAACCCCATGAACTGTAGCCCTCCCGGCTCCTTTGTCGGTGGAATTCTCTAGGCAAGAGTACTGGAGTAGCTTGCCAATCTATTCTCCAGGGGATCTTCCTGACTCAGGGATCAAACCTGGGTCTCCCTCATGGTAGGCAGATTCTTTACCATCTGAGCCACAAGGGAAGTCTGTTATTTGTCAATAGTAGAATCTAATATGTTATTTGATTTAGCCAAGGGTTTATACAAAATCGTTTACAGTTTAATATAGGAACAGACCATGGGTTTCTTCAAAAAATATAATGACCTTCAGGCACTTTCCCACCTGAATAAGCTAAGAACCACAACTGGTGAAACTGGTTCATCGGCTTGAGGCCTTTAATAACTACTCTTGCCAGTACCTTAAGGTTTCATTTCCCTCTAAGTTGGCTCTTTCTTTCTCTCCTCTGTCAAAATTAAAAGCAAAAGAAAATCTCGTTAGTAAGCAGTAGAGCTAAAAGTCCTGTCATACTGACTATCAGTCACAGTCATATTCGAAGGTCCTACTGGGTATGCAGATGGCAGCAGGGCCTCCTAGTCTGTTTTTAAAGTTCTGTTGCCAATCGCCAAACATTCAACAGACAAAATTTCCACTGAATACATTTGTTTCTGTTAATTCCTCTGCAGTAGAATGTTTCTATCACCAGCAACTTTTAATTGTGGATCACAACTTTCATTTAAAGTGGCCTCAGATAAGTATTCTTATATTTGGGTACTTACATGTCACAACCCATAAACATTTTTTTGTTAATCTCGCCACATCTGACACCTTACAAATAGATACTCAATAAATCTGTTTTTTTAAGTTTTAATTTATTTTTTATATAATTTTACAAGTTACACTCCATTAACAATTATTACCAAACACTGGCTATATTCCTGGTGTTGTTCAACGTATCCTTGTAGCCGAACTTATACTAAATAGACTACTGGAAGGCACTCAGTAAATACCCACTCCCTTTTCTGACCCTTCTAACCCAACTACTTGAGTAAATTTTGTACAACACAGGAAACATCAGGGGTCTAATAACTATATGATTTTTTTCTCTCTCATTTCCCCCTCCTTTCTTCCCCATGCCCCTTTACCTTTATTGCTCTCTCTCTTTCCCTCTCCTTCTCTCCAAGAGTAATTACAAACAGGGACAACATTTTGATTCTTGACTTCTAAACTTACTAAGTGTTCAATATTTTAGATGCCAGAACTCAAAATACTTTATTGAGAATCTATAATAAGACAAATTAAGAACTCCTTCCCAACATCAATCCTGCTCTCTCATCCCCATTAAAGAAGGTATTTCTTCTTTTATGCTTTCAAAAATCCTCTTTTTATATTTACTTTTAGAACACATGTAGTCTTAATTGCTACAATTATTTATCAGTCTAGTTATCTCCTTCCATTTTTTTGTTTTCCACAATTCTGGCACAAGGGTGTTATAAACCCTTAAATGATGTTTGTTAAAAGGCAAAATGAGGGAATGATTTACTCTGCTGAAATCTCATGTAACTTTGACATCCTCAAGACACAGAGTTATCATAATTACATAAATCATTAAGAGTTCAGTCAATTAAAATGGCATAGGGTGTATACCCTCAATATGACAGAATAAATGATTGAACTGTAAACATTTCAACTCTTGTAAATTTGTTAAGTTTTATAATGTCACATGAGTTGGTTTGAGATGTGGTAGGAGAAGATGATGATTAGTCAAGTGTATTCCAAAATAAAAAAATCCAAATATGGGATAATAACAGAGATTTCACAAATTATATGCATAAATCCTCACATCTCTAGGGTCACCTCTATCTCTAAAGGAAGTCCATGCCAATGAGTAACCTTTTCAGAAAGAAAGCAATCTCATTTTAATCCATTTAAAAACACTTTTCACACTGAGCAACCGTTTTGAATACAAACTTTTGTCATGAATATTAGCAGTAGATAAGAAGGGTGCAGTTGTTAAATTGGCACAAAAATTCTTGTGGGTTGAACTTAATAGAGCAAAATATTGAGAGCAACAAACATTAAATTTATTTTAAATGCATCAGTGTGTTTGAATAGCACATATTACAATATGCTGCAGCTGTTAATGACAAGAAATAATGTTTTTAAGGAAGCAATCTTCAATTAATCATTTCCTCTTTTAGTTGGATAATTTATGGAAATGAAATGAGGCTAATAAACCAGAAAGAATGGGAGGAAAGAAAGAAGTTAAATAAATTGCTTCCTTTTGTAACAACAAAAAGTCATGATATCCATCATTTGTCCAGAAACATGATGTTGCTAAAGGCCTTATTTAGTATTTGATTCTCTTCCAATATTGCAGAAACAGAAGGCATCACATTTCAGCTTTCCATTTATTTCACTTTCCATTTTAACCCCATAAATGTCTCCCATGATTGAAATGTTAATAATATAAGAATCTTAGGAAATTTGATTTCATGTAGAAAAGACAGATATAGGTTAGGTAGTGAACTATATATGTATTCAACAATTTGCTCTCTGCTGTCATATTTTTATGTTCTCCCTTTTAGGTTATTAAAAAGTTGAATTTCATAAATAAAGAGTATAAAAATAAAATAATTTGCCAGAGGGAAATTGGTTGCAAGCTATTTTAAATATTTAGCAAATTCAGTTAGTTGCCAAACTATGCAAAGAGAAATATAATTCTACTTGTATTAATCACATTATAATTTTAATATTTTACACTGTCATGTTTTCCACAATATTCTTCAATGTAAGGGCTTTCCTGGTAGCTCAGATGGTAAAGAATTCACCTGAAATGCAGGAGACCTGGGTTCAATCCCTGGGTTGGGAAGATCCCCTAGAGGAGGGCATGACAACACACTTTAGTATTCTTGCCTGGAGAAAACCCACTGACAGAGGAGCCTGATGGCCTGAAGTCCATGGGGTTGCAAAGAGTCAGGCACAAGTGAGCAACTAAACATATTCAATGTAAAGGTCAAGCAAAGCAGAAAAGGAAATGTTGTCCACCAATTCCTGGTGACACAGATATGCACTTCTTATGTAAAAAGAACATTACTTAGATTTTTCTTACTGGATTCTAGATTATTTTCTCCAGAAAATACAACCAGCACTTTATCAACAGAAAAGACTATTAATTTGACTCCAAGTGGATAAATAATATTTTCTAAAATAGAAGTAGCAGAAAAGGAATTTCATGGATGAATCAGTAACTCTTGGAAAGCCATTAAATATTTAAAAATAAAAGACAAAAATGTATTCATCCTTAACATTTGTGTATATTTTGGACCTGACAATATTAAGATGGCTAACAACTGATTCAATAATCTCATATACTGCAGTGCTCTTAACACAAATTTATAGTATATATAAGCTATGTAACAAGGGTACTATTCATTTGTTTATAAAGATAATGCTTAGTATAATGTTTCTCCACTCTTTTGTATGATGAGAAACTAGTTTCTTAGTAAATGTTTCTTGCATGTTAGTAGCATGCAAACATGCACCTAGAAGTGTGTGCATATGTATTAAAGTTCATGCGCTCTATATATGTATTTCTTATGTACAAAAAAGATTTAATTAATGGAACCCTGGAGAAAATTTAAACTTATAATTTATCAAATTGCTAAAATAAATTTAAATGATAAATTGTTTTATGCCCTAATTACTATCTGTCCCTGATGCTGGAAATAATTATCTACCAGAATACAACACTTAAAACTTTACAGTACAAGGAGTTCTACAGTTTTCTTTGAATTCACAGATATCTGTGGATTTCTTTGAATGCTCATGTGAGTGTATAGATAGGTAGATAGATAAACAGAGACATGACTAGGGTATTTTAGTTTTATGATTCATAGAAAATTATTGTATTAAAGAGTTGCCAGAGTCTCATTTTTAAGATATTACTTTAAAATATAAAAGTAAAATTGAAATGCTCTGAAGTTACCTATGAAATCATTTTAATAATGTGCTTAATAATCTTGTGACATCAGAGGATTCAATGCTTCTTAGTATAAGGAGGGCTAAAACTCAATTATTTATAAAGCGTCACCAATATGAAGCTATCTACTGGAATATTTAGTCTATATTGAATTTCTGATATGTTTTATTTTTCATGATTATATAGCAAATTCTTTACCAAGAAAGCACATGTAATTTATATGCCATAAAATTACGATAGGAATTTATATATTTGGAAATCCAGAGACCTGAATTTTAAATGTTCAATTTACAGTTTTCAAAGAGATATGATAGAAGATGAAGAAAAATCCATCTGCTGAAGCAGAAACCTTCCACAAATAATAATGAGAATAACTACTTTGTATTTTATTTAATATTTTTTGCTTATAACTTTTGGAATTTAAAAAATACTGCATGTTTAACAACTTTTTGTTTACAATCTAAATGCAGAGTTGCAAAGAATAGCAAGGAGAGATAAGAAAGCCTTTTTAAGTGAACAATGAAAAGAAATAGAGGAAAACAATAGAATGGAAAGACTAGAGCTCTCCTTTAGAAAATTAGAGATACCAAGGGAATATTTCATGCAAAGATGGGCACAATAAAGGACAGAAGCAGTATAGACCTAACAGAAGCAGAAGATATTAAGAAGAGGTGGCTAGAATATAGAGAGCTGTACAAAAAAATGTCTTAATGATCTGGATAACCACAATGATGTGATCACTCACCTAGAGCCAGACATCCTGGAAGGTGAAGTCAAGTGGGCCTTAGGAAGCACTACTATGAACAAAGCTAGTGGAGGTGATGGAATTCCAGCTGAACTATTTCAAATCTTAAAGGACAATACTGTTAAAGTGCTGCACTCAATAGGCTAGCAAATATGGAAAATGCAGCAGTGGCCATGGGACTGGAAAATATCCTTTTTCATTCCAATGCCAAAGAAGGGCAATGGCAAAGAATGTCCAAACTGCAGCACAATTGCTCTCAATTCACATGCTAGCAAGGTAATGCTAAAAATCCTTAAAGTGAGACTTCAACAGTTCGTGAACCAAGAATTTCCAAATGTACAGCTGGATTTAGAAAAGGCAGAAGAACCAGAAATCAAACGGCTAACATCTGCTGGATCAGAGATAAAGCAAGGGAATTAAAGCAAAACATCTACCTCTACCTCATTGACTATGCTAAAGCCTTTGATTGTGGATCACAACAAACTGTGGAAAATTCTTCAAGAGATGGGAATACCAGGCCACCATATCTGCCTCCTGAGAAACATGTTTTCAGTTCGAGAAGCAACAGTTAGAACCAGACATGGAACAACAGACTGGCTCAAAATTTGGAAAGGAGTATGACAAGGCTATATATACTGTCACCCTAATTAATTAACTAATATGCAGAATGCATCATGCACAATGCCAGGCTGGATGAAGCACAAGCTAAATTCAATTTTGCTGGTAGAAATATCAGTAACCTCAGATATGCAGATGATACAACCCTAATGGGAGAAAGTGAAGAGGAACTACAGAGCCTCTTGATGAGGGTGAAAGAGGAGACTGAAAAAGCTGGCTTAAAATTCAACATTCAAAAAACTAAGATCATGGCATACAAGTCAGCTCATGGCAAATAGATGGGGAAACAATGTAAAGTGACTGACAGACTGTTTCTTGGGCACCAAAATCACTGACAGTGACTGTGGCCATGAATTAAAAGCTGCTTGCTCCTTGGAAGAAAAGCTTTGACAAACCTAGACAGTGTTTTAAAAAGCAGAGATGTCACATTGCCAAAAAAGATCTGTCTAGTCAAAGTTATGGTTTTTCCAGTAGTCATGTATGGGTGTGAGAGTTGGACTATAAAGAAGGCCGAGGAATTGATGCTTTGAACTGTGGTGCTGGAGAAGCTCTTGAGAGTTCCTAGGACAACAAAGAGATCAAACCAGTCAATCCTACGGGAAATCAACCCTGAATATTCATTGAAAGGACTGATGCTGAAGCTTCAAAACTTTGGCCACCTGATGTGAAATGCCAACTCACTGGAAAAGACTCTGATGCAGGGAAAGATTGAGCACAGGAGGACAAGGATGAGGTGGTTGGGTAGCATCATTAACTCAATGGACTTGAGTCTGAGCAAACTCCAGGAGATGGTGAAGGATAGGGAAGCCTGGCTTGCTGCAGTTCATTTGGTCATGACTGACCGACTGAACAACAACAACAAATTTAAATTACAGGTGTAAACAATCACTAGTAAAATAATACTCAAGTTGGAGGCTTCAATAATATGTAAACTGTGAACTTCCAGATGTTCAAGCTCGATTTAGAAAGGGAAGGAGAACCAGAGATCAAATTGCCAACATCCACTGGATCATTGAAAAAGTGAGAAAGTTCCAGAAAAACATCTATTTCTGCTTTATTGACTATGCCAAAGCCTTTGACTGTGTGGATCACAATAAACTGTGGAAAATTCTGAAAAAGATGGGAACACCAGACCACCTAACCTGCCTCTTGAGAAATCTGTATACAGGTCAGAAAGCAACAGTTAGAACTGGACATGGAACAACAGACTGGTTCCAAATAGGAAAAGGAGTACATCAAGGCTGTATATTGTCACCCTGCTTATTTAACTTACATGCAGAGTACATCACGAGAAACACTGGACTTGATGAAGCACAGGCTGGAATCAAGATTGCTTGGAGAAATATCAATAACCACGGATATGTAGATGACACCACCCTTATGGCAGAAAGTGAAGAGGAGCTCAAAAGCCTCTTGATGAAAGTGAAAGTGGAGAGTGAAAATGTTGGCTTAAAGCTCAACATTCAGAAAACGAAGATCATGGCATCTGGTCCCATCACTTCATGGGAAATAGATGGGGAAACAGTGGAAATAGTGTCAGACTTTATTTTGGGGGGCTCCAAAATCACTGCAGATGGTGACTGCAGCCATGAAATTAAAAGATGCTTACTCCTTGGAAGAAAAGTTATGACCAACCTAGATAGTATATTCAAATGCAGTGACATTACTTTGCCAACAAAGGTCCATCTAGTCAAGGCTATGGTTTTTCCAGTAGTCATGTATGGATGTGAGAGTTGGACTGTGAAGAAGGCTGAGCACCGAAGAATTGATGCTTTTGAACTGTGGTGTTGGAGAAGACTCTGGAGAGTCCCTTGGACTGCAAGGAGATCCAACCAGTCCATTCTGAAGGAGATCAGCCCTGGGATTTCTTTGGAAGGAATGATGCTAAAGCTGAAACTCCAGTACTTTGGCCACCTCATGGGAAGAGTTGACTCATAGGAAAAGATTCTGATGCTGGGAGGGATTGGGGGCAGGAGGAGAAGGGGACGACCGAGGAAGAGGTGGCTGGATGGCATCACTGACTCGATGGACACGAGTTTGAGAAATCTCCGGGAGTTGGTGATGGACAGGGAGGCCTGGCGTGCTGCGGTTCATGGGGTCGCAAAGAGTTGGACGTGACTTAATTGAACTGAAACAACTGGGTGATCTGATGACATGTTTAAAGACTTTAATAAGGAATATTGATAGCATAAAATATTTCAAACCTCTTCTTATTCAGGTTGTGTGTGTAGGCCTTGCATACATATACTATGAATAGCTGGATTATTTGCCTAATGTAATATCAGAAGATGGCTGTGTTGATGGTTTTTTCCAGTGAAAAGTTTCAAAAAGGGTTTACAAATTTATAGTAGGTGATACTATAATAATTTTATTCTAGGATGCATACTTCTTTATATTTTAATATGTATGACATCAGAAAGTTTTATGATTGCTGAGTTGAAGTTGCTTTCTTTTGGAAAGAATTTGTTCTTAACTTCTGCCAGACACATGAGTCCCTACTAAGCTGATACCTCTTTAAAGTTTTGTCTGAAGTTTTAGTCCACCTTGTTGCTGTGAATTCAGAAAGAACCTTCAGGAGGATCAACTTTGTGGTTCAAGGAATAAAACAGGGAAGTTTCTTTGCTATTTTCTGGTTTGGAATTAATTTCTCCTTTGTGCCCACACTGAAAAGTTCTGGTTTGATGCTTGGAACCTATATTATTGTTCATTTTGGGCAATTTTTCTAAGCAGTACATAACAAAATGGTGCCTTCTATATTCTGTGACATCTTAAACTTGATACAATTTGATAATTTATCAAAGTTAGGGATTTTTTTTTAGGACTGATATCAGCTCATTTATCAAATCTTAAGGCTTCTTTTTGGGCCAAATGTTCAGATTCATAGTTGGATTTTCTATATGTTTAAAAGAAGCTAAAGCATAGACCAGATTAGCAGTGCTACAAAATACTAAATTTACAGCGTTAAAGACCATAAAGATGACACTGCCAAAGATATTGTATGAAATTTTAGAACCATTTTGAATCCAACTAAGATGTAAATTGATATGAAGTAGCTATAGAAATAATGAAGAAGATTGGACTCAAAGAACATTCTACTGTGGGTTACTGGAATGGAAATGCACGTATGTAGAACAGTCAAGAGAACTAATTCATTGATGGCATTACATAGAAGTTAGAACATAAAATATTTTGAAGATTCAAAAATTTAAGATGATGTTAATTTTTAAAATTGTACTGCTGGTATAACTTTTACTTTCTGGACATGCAGATCAGCTTGTTTAATAAAGAAGGAAGAATGAGAGGTACCTTAAAAGTAAATTGACTCAACCACTCATGTTCTTGAATGCAAAATCAAACTCCAATTTTGTGCACAATAGTTATTTTAGGGAAGGGAACATATTGGAAGTTTCTCGTTAGCATTGTGTATGAGGTGTGAGTGGGAAGACAAGAAGATCTGCCAGCACAGCTATATTTAGGGTTTTGTACTGAAATTTTCCTAGGCGAAAGGCCACCGCTGATGGGGCGAGAGTGTGCTGGACCAAAGGGAAATGGAGCTGGATTATTCCGTCATCCAGGCCAGCTCATCATTAGTGCTTCTTTACAAGAGAGGGAACAGAGCACTGAGTGAGTGTCAAAGGTTTCATCAAGAGCGAAATTTCTTCTGCCTTAATTCTGAGCTGTTTTATATAGTCTCTCTATGAAAATCTCCAGGATATGTAAAATATAGAGTGTTACAGAATATGTTTACCATTACAGCTGGAACTAATCGTCCTGAAGTGAATAATTTGGCTTCAGGTCATTTAGCAGTTTTCTTGAAAAGATATATCATATCTTTATATGTTTCCACATGACCACATATATTTTATTCAATGTGAGATGTGACATTAGCAAGACAACATACATGATTTAACAGGGCTGAGCTCTGGATTTCTGCCCATTTTACTTTCAAAGATTGACATCACCTATTCTAAGATAATTCACTGATTCCTAATGGTAAGACCCACTCTGACCATACAGGAATGTCTGACTTAAGTTTCCAAACATTTGAAATTCACTGTAATCTATGGTGTATATTTTTATGTTTGGTAAATTAGTAAGACAAGCAGACAAGGAATAAGGAGGCCTTCAAAAAAGGAATGTTTTTACTGCTGTAGAGCTTAAACTATTTTGCCATTTCCTCCCATATATCACAAGCATCTACTTGGGGATGTTTTTATACAAACACACACCCCCCCCCACCCCGGTAACATTGAAACTCAGCAATTATTTTTCTATCCCTATAGTATGCATTCCAACTGAAGAATCAGGAGAAAAAATTATTCACATTCATTTTAACTTTCTAAAGCTAAGCAATTTCATATCCCCAAAGTTTATAGGCTGCCACTCTAATTTCATGAAAACATAACCTTAAAATATGAAGCACTTTCTAAAGTCCATACACTCAACAGTCAACAATATTTATTTATCCATTGCCTCACTTAAATAAATATGACTTTGGTCAGCTTTTCCTTATATATATATGTACATTCATAATTCCAGAATACATATCATTTTGAAAAAACACTTAACTGAGTCTATGAAGGGACTGAATTGCTAAACAAATGAATATATTGGTAAGATATATGTGTGCATATATATATATGTATGTGTGTGTATATATATATATATATATATAAAATTCTTTAACAATCTTCAAACATAGCATGGTATCCTATTTAGTTTACAATATTTCTTAAGAATGATTCTACTTCTGAGTAACAATGCTGTTACTAACAATGTATTACAAATCATTTCGCAATAACAAACAAATGCTGTTTAGATCAAATCTCTACTGATTAACAAAAATAATACTATTCTATAGCTTGAAATGTTCAGATCATTCATTCAACAAATATTTGTTCAATGAATATCTACAACAGTCATAATATTGCATCTGTTATAACTAGAGATAAAAAAACTGAGCAAAATAGCAAGTTTTTATTGCCATGGAGACTAAATTTCATAGGAAATGAGCTCTAGTTTTATCAACTTGTTTTGTTTACTTCTAGTTAGTATCATTAGTCTTTCCATATTTAAAAAAAGTGAAAAGGTGAAAGTGTTAGTCCCTTAGTCATTCAGTAGTGTCCAACTCTTTGCAACCCCCTGGGACTGTGAAACACAAGGCTCTTTTGTCCATGGAATTCTCCAGGCAAGAATACTGGAGTGGGTTGCCATTCCCCTTCTCCAGGGGATCTTCCCAACCCAGGGATCGAACCTGGACTCCTACATTGCTGGTAGGTTCTTTACTGTGTGAATAACGAGGGAAGCCCATATCTAAGCAAATAAACTCTTTATTATAAGGAATTACTATTTCATAATACTGCATTGCAGAAAAGCTGATTATAATGATTCAATATTTCTATGTGAAATAGATAAATGGTAGATGAGGGAATATTTTGTTGTCCAACTGAAATATGCCATCTGTAAAATTTAATGAGGGTGTGCCAACAATGTACTAAATCCATATAAAGACAAAAACTTGTTAGGTAGGATGAGCAACAAGGGGAGGCCTGGCTGAAAACTGACCTCTAAACTCCATCCCAGACACACCACGGAGAGCTCACAGCCTACAAGATAATTACAGAGACTTTTCAGCTCCTGCACAGGTGCCTTAAGCACACAGTGGATGCAAAATAATCAAAGGAGCTTAAGTAACCTTAGAGAAGGCAGTTTGGAGCCCATAATGGGCTTATGAATATTTTACATCTAATTATAACAGATTGAATTATGTGAAGACATATGGGAAGACATAAACAACACAGCCTGCTGTGTTGTAACTTGGAATTGTCAATTGGCCTTGAGCATATGCCCTCTGCATTCCCTTTCATTGACTGGTGGTGAGTATAAGCCCTACTTTGCACTGGGCGTAACCAAAAGGAGCAGACTGGAAGTACAAAAGGGGGAAGCCAAGAGGAAAGGAAAGGAAGGAGGAAGAGAGCTCCTTTTGGGGTAAGCCTGCTCACACGTCTTAGGAGTGTATGTCTAATAAAATATCTGTCTGCTTGAACTGACTGAGCTCTAACTTGTCAGTTGTTTTTAACCCTTTAGTTCAATGCTCAAAATTTTTGTTGTGATGAAACACAACAAAGAACTGAGAAGAGATGAACTGAGGAAGAGTAAACCAACCTGACATTTTGAAAAATTTAATGAGAGTGTGCATCAACAATGTACTAAATCTGTATAAACACAAAAATTCTTGCTCTTATCTAGTGGCATTTTTTTCTTCATAATGAGAACAGTAACAGATAGGAAAGCAAATAGAGAAAAAAATTTTATAAGCAAAATGGGTTTAAAATATAGGTTCAATATGAGGCAATCTATCTCCTAGTATTGGCATCTCCAAACAACCTTGTAGGCATATCACACAGCAACATATGTAGGATACACAAGAAGGACCTTCAGAAAGGCAACCAGGTTTTTGAATGTTGTACAACATGTTTTCTTTCTTAACAATTAGAGACTGTGACAGAACTGTGTCTGAGCGTCTCCTGTGGAGTAAGGGTCAGCAGTGGACTGCCGCAGGGGCAGGGCCTCTGGGTGCAGCAGACATGGGTATGGCATAAGCCCTTCTGGAGGAGGTCGCTACTAACCCTACCATAGAGCTGCCAGAACTTACACAGGACTGGGAATTAGACTCTTGGAGGGCAAAACAGAACCCTGTGTGCACCAGGACCCAGGAAAAAGGAGCAGTGACCCCACAAGAGACTGACCCAGACTTGCCCGGAAGTGTCCAGAAGTCTCCAGTGGAAGCATGGGTTGGTGGTGGCCTGCTGCAGGGCTGGGGGCACTGAGTGCAGCAGGACATCCATGGGAACTTTTGAAGGAGGTCTCCATTATCTTCATTACCTCCACCATAGTTTGGCCCCAGGTAAATAACAGGGAGGGAACACAGCTCCACCCATCAACAGAAAATTGGATTACATATTTACTATAAGCGTCTTATCCTTCTCCATCAGAGGGCAGACAGAGTGAAAACCACAATCACAGAAAACTAACCAATCTGATCACATGGACCACAGCCTTGTCTAACTCAATGAAACTAAGAGCCATGCCATGTAGGGCCATGCAAATGAACAGGTCATGGTGGAGAGTTCTGACAAAACAGGTCCACTGGAGAAGAGAATGGCAAAGCACTTCAGTATTCTTGCCTTGAGAACCCCATGAAAAGGCAAAAAGATAGGACACTGAAAGATGAACTCCCCAGGTTGGTAGGTGCCCAATATGCTACTGGAGATCTTTGAAGAAATAACTCCAGAAAGAATGAAGGGATGGAGTCATTATCAAAAACACCCAGTTGTGGATGTGACCAGTGATAGAAGCAAAGTCCGATTCTGTAAAGAGCAATA
>SJYT01020254.1:131335-205827 GCA_006410635.1 Cephalophus harveyi | reverse complement strand
GAAGATTCTTGAGAGTCCCTTGGACTGCAAGGAGATCCAACCAGCCCATTCTGAAGGAGATCAACCCTGGGATTTCTTTGGAAGGAATGATGCTACAGCTGAAACTCCAGTACTTTGGCCACCTCACACGAAGAGTTGACTCATTGGAAAAGACTCTGATGCTGGGAGGGATTGGGGGCAGGAGGAGAAGGGGATGACCGAGGATGAGGATGGCATCACGGACTCGATGGACGTGAGTCTGAGTGAACTCCGAGAGATGGTAATGAACAGGGAGGCCTGGCGTGCTGCGATTCATGGGGTCGCAGAGAGTCGGACACGACTGAGCGACTGAACTGAACTGAACTGAACTTCTTTGGTGGTGTTGTGGGCAGTGTGGGGTCAGTTCATTTTTGGATAGTTCCTTGATCCGGCTTATATTTCTCAAGATCTATATAGGCCCCTTCCTATGTAGTCAGTAGTAACTACAAGGTTTTAATCTACTGCACCTGTCACTTCCAAGGAGGTTCCCTGTGTTTAGCTTCTTCTGTTTGTTGGTCTCTTCATTGTCTAATTTCCGCCCTGACCAAGGGGGCGGTGGTGGGCACTTTTTTAGGCTCACTTGTTCAGTCGTGCTGTGGGGAGGGAGGGACGCTGCAAACAAATAACACTGGTGTGTGCCCTCAGTGTCTCGGCCACACTGGGTTTGCCTCCGCTCACGGCGTATGTGCTTTCCCTGTCTACACTGCTTAGGCTCTAGGTTGCTCTGCCGGGAACTGTCTGAGGCCGGCCCTGGGTCACATGCATTTCCCAGGTCTAAGCCGCTCGGGTTCAGGCACTCGGGTAGTCCTCAAAGGCGCAGACTAGGTTGGGCCTGCGTTTTGTGCCCTTCCCAGGTCCGAGCAGCTCAGGTGACCAGGTGTTTAGCTAGCGTGGTTGCTGTGACTTATCACGTCCCCCATCCCTGTGGCTCGGTTTTCTGGGTGTACAACCGGCACAANCTCGGGTAGTCCTCAAAGGCGCAGACTAGGTTGGGCCTGCGTTTTGTGCCCTTCCCAGGTCCGAGCAGCTCAGGTGACCAGGTGTTTAGCTAGCGTGGTTGCTGCAACTTATCACGTCCCCCATCCCTGTGGCTCGGTTTTCTGGGTGTACAACCGGCACAACTTCTCAGGTGGATGTTGACCGTCCAGAATCCCAAGAAGTCTTGGTTAGCAACGAAGCCTGCTTGCAGTTTGGTAGATAATTGCCCCCTTCCGGCTCTGGCTGCCCGTCACCGGAGGGGAATGGGCTGGTCTGCAGCCGGCTAGCTCTGTTCAGTCCTTTGTTGTGTGAGCGGGCCTGACGGTGTCTTAGGTTAGGGCTTTGCGCGTAGCTCTAGTCAGTCCTTTGTTCCGTGAGCGGGCTTGGCGGTGTCTTAGGTTAGGGCTTTTCACGTGGTAGCTATCCCACAGTCTGTTTTACTAGCCCAAGTTAGTTCGCTCAGATTGCCCTCGGGGCATTCAGGCCCGGTCCTTACTCTAAGCAATGCAGCCCGCGCCTCCCTGCCCAGCTCCTGCATGCTTCTGGCAGGTGCAAGCTTCTGCGCTGCTTCTCCGCTGCGGGAGTTACTGTTGGGCTCGTAATCTATGGGTTTTAATTATTTATTTGTTTTCCCTCCCAGTTATGTTGCCCTCTGTGGTTCCAAGGCTCGCCACAGACTCGGCAGTGAGAGTGTTTCCTGGTGTTTGGAAACCTCTCTTAGTTTTAAGACTCCCGGAGCTCCGTCCCTACCTCTTTTGTCTCTCTTTTTATCTTTTATATTTTTTCCTACCTCTTTTTGAAGATAATGGGCTGTTTTTCTGGGTGCCTGCTGTCCTCTGCCGGCATTCAGAAGTTGTTTTGTGGAATTTACTCAGTGTTCAAATGTTCTTTTGATGAATATGTGGGGGATAAAGTGGTCTCCCCATCCTATTCCTCTGCCATCTTAGGACCCTCTCGTGTTCAAGTATTTTGATCACACCCACCATTAATAAAAAAAAAAAAAACAATTGGAGGATCATGTCTTTTATCTCCTAATAAATGTAAATTTATTTATGAATTATTTTCCATGTTTCTATTATTGTTAATGTCTCAAACTAAAATTGCACTTAGAATGATGAAGGATAATAAAGTTAAATTTATTTTCAAGTCATGCTTTTTATCATTTCATACTTTTTTCAGTCAAATCTGATTGTGTGAAAACAAACTGTGACCTTGAATGAACAAAACACAAGAAGAACATTGTTTAATATTTAAAAGTTTGTTCCTTTCCCCCTGGAGGATTTGGCTGGGCTCCCATTTTGGAGACCTTGGGTTTAGGGAAAAGGCCATGGGGAGATTTCTGTGGATCTCTGCTTTCTCAGGCCCCACTGAATTCCCGGTGTCACCATTGTCCAAGAAGTAGCTCTGAGACAGGCTGCAGTCCTTGTATGTGGACAAACATCTTCTCAAGGAACAAATTATAAAGAAATTATAAGAGACTAAAAATTACCTCATGCATGCACCGTTAGAGCAAATTCTGGACAAGAAGATACAAAAAGATGAAAAAAAATGCAACTTGCTTTTCCAGTGGCTCAGCAGTAAAGAATTTGCCTGCAATGCTGGAGATGCAGGAGACATTGGTTCAGTCCCTGGGTCGGGAAGATCCCCTGGAGCAGGAAATGGCTACCCACTCCAGTATTCTTTCTTGGAGAATTTCATGGGCAGAGGACCCTGTTGGGCTACAGTCCACAGGGTCATAAAGAGTCAAACATGACTGAAGGAACTTAGCACTCATACACACCACTTCTGAAGAGCCAGGAGCAAAAACAGGGTTTTTGGAGCAAAAGCCAGTCATTGCAAATGTCCCCGGCACTCAACACCACCTGAGGGCTGGACAAACCAACTAAGCCACCCTCCGGCCTGACCCCTGGATACATCTCTATCCTTACTCCATATGAGGAACCAGCTCACCCTCCTCCTTGGGGAGGGAGCAAGGGAAACTGTTGTTTGTTCTTGCTCCCTGCTGTTGCAGCAGGGGCCATAATAAACTTTTGCCTGAATTCTTGTTTGGCCTCTTGTCTATTTCTATTGCTTGGGGAAAGCCAAGAACCTTGGTTGATATCAGCTCGGCATAGCTGGCTTCCATTAATCCTGGGTTAGGATTCAAATTACATCTCTGTAGCACTGAGCAACTTACATTTTTGAGGCTGGTTTTCTGACCTATTAAATGTAAATACATTTAGTTCCTGAGGATTAAATGAGGTACTATAGTCAACTCATTGGAAAAGACCCTGATGCTGGGAAAAATTGGGGGCAGGAGGAGATGGGAGCGACAGAGGATGAGATGGTTGGAGAGCATCGCCGACTCGATGGACATAAGTTTAAGAAAATTCTGGGAGATGGTAGAAAAAGAAGCAACTGTCAGGTTATATATCTGCATACAGTTTTCATGTGCAGATTCTTTCTTCCTTTCATTTAAGGGAGCTCTGCCTTGTTGCAAGGAGCAACTTCAGAAACAATAGAGTTGACCTAGGGCAAAGGACAGGGAAGCCTGGCATGCTGCAGTCCATGGGGTTGCAAAGAGTCGGACACGACTTGCTGGCTGAACAGCAACAAATGCATAAATAAAAACATTTTTTCCCTTTCTTTATTTCTTACATTCCTGGTTCTCAAATTTTATATGGGGGCATCAGAATGCCCTAGAGACATCTGCCCCTCATTCCTCCTATCCTATCCCATCTTTGTGGTCTTGAAGCCGTGGGTCTGGGGTACAGACCTGCAGTCTGCATTTTTGCTGGCTCCCAGGTGGTTGAGCCCACTGCGCGCACTGCACCAGGCTTTGTGTCTCTCCCGTGCCATCAGACACAGAGCCTTGCCCTTTGAAGCGTTCAAGAGAAAATAAAAGGACTGAACAGGTACAGGCAAGGAAAATAAATGCCCAGGGAGTCTGCTCAGTGCACCGGCCGCCTATGTGTCCAGGCAGCTCCTTGCCAGCTGGGCCTGCCCTGCTGGAAAGCATGGTATGGTCAGAGCGTGTTTGTCAGCTCTCCACTCTCCGGTCTCCTCTCCTGTGGTTCTGTTTTGACAGGTGTGTCCAGTGCTGGCATGGGAGATGTTGCCAGCTCAGCCCTGGCCGGGGAGAAGGAGCAGGAGGAAGGCCCCAAGGTTCGGCCCAGACCCCTGTGCTGCCCCAGCTGGAGGGGCACCTTTCAGGGAGAAACATAGGCCAGTCTGGGGTTTTTAGAGGTGCTCAAGGATGTGTCCCAGGCCTGTGGCCTCCAGGAAGGCTCTTGTTCTGCTTAGCAAAAGGCCCAGAGCTCCTCAAGGTTTTGTACATCTGGTGGTGATGAAAACAACTCAGTGGCGAAGGCCATGGTTCTAGCCCACTGGCTGCACCCCACTGCCGCCACCTCCAAGTCTGGATTCAGATTTCCCTGCCTTGGTCTTGGCTCATCCCAGGAGAAAAACCAGGCAGGGCAGGAGGAGGAGCCCTTGGTCAGAGTTGTAGGACAGGAATCGGGCCACATCTGGTGACTCCCAGATGGAGTCGAGGATGCCCTCTTTGTTTCTGGATCAAGAAACTGGAGGTCAGAGAGGGCAGTGCTGGGCTGACAGTCCCCTGACACACAGAGGACCCAGCAGAGAACAAACACAACCCACTCCCATTCCATGTTCACTGAGGCACTCTATCATGAAGCACCACCCCCTCATCACCCCGCTGGATGCGGGTAGATCCATTTCCCAAAGTTTACACACAGAACAACATATTGATTCACAGTGGTTGTAGCAAACCTTTATGATTCTGACTGCCGGCCCCACCAGCCCCTGTGGTCAGCTCTTAGGATTTTTTAGCGATATTTACAATGGTCCAGAGGCCCTGAGGAGAGTGAAAAAGTTGGCTTAAAATTCAGCATTCAGAAAACTAAGATCATGGCATCTGGTCCAATCACTTCATGGCAAATAGATGGGGAAACAATAGAAACAGTGACAGACTTTATTTTGGGGGTCTCCAAAATCACTGCAGATGGTGACTGCAGCCATGAAATTAAAAGACACTTGCTCCTTGAAAGAAAAGCTATGATCAACCTAGACAGCATATTAAAAAGCAGAGATATTTCTTTACCAACAAAGGTCCATCTAATCAAAGCTATAGTTTTTCCAGTAGTCATGTATGGATGTGAGATTTGTACTATAAAGAAAGCTGAGCACTGATGAATTGATGCTGTTGAACTGTGTTGTTGGAGAAGACCCTTGAGAGTCTCTTGGACTGCAAAGAGATCCAACCAGTCCATCCTAAAGGAAATCAGCCCTGAATATTCATTGGAAGGACTGATGTTGAAGCTTAAACTCTACTACTTTGGCCACCTGATGTGAAGAACTGACTCATCGGAAAAGACCCTGATGCTGGGAAAAATTGAAGGTAGGAGAAGGGATGAGATGGTTGGATGGCATCACCGACTCGATGGACATGAGTCTAAGCAAGCTCCAGGAGTTGGTGATGGACAGGGAAGCCTGATGTGCTGCAGTCCACGGGGTAGCAAAGAGTCGGACATGACTGAGTAAATGAACTGAACTGAATGGAACTGAAATGGGATGTGGTGAAGGGCTGTGTTAATAGGGCGGTGGGGAGGGGGAGGCAGTTTGATGAAATGAGACAGAGAGAGGGATTGTGTGTGTGTGTGTGTGTATGTGTGTAGGGGGGCCACTTTCTAGGGAATATACATCATTTGCTGCCTGATGGATCTAACCAACAGCCAAGTTGCTGAAAAACCCGAGACATGAGAAATTGCATTGCCCAGGAACCCAGACGCTGGAGTTCTGATCCCTGTGGGCAACAAGCCCCTCGGGCCCTTCTCAGCCTTTGGTTTCTCACTTGAATAGCAAAGCGTTTGAGCCAAGTGAGTCACCAGCTGCCTCCTGGCTCTAATCGTGCAGGGAAGGTGGGTGGGGGTGTGCGGGAGCTCAAGTTCTGGCTGCTCAGCTGCAGAGGGAAGTGGTGAGTAATGCTGACCTTCAGAAAGCCTGGGTCTGTAGGATAAACACCAGCATGAGTTTGCCTGATGTTTATGGGATGGTAACCATCGCTGGGGCCCCGGCACTGAATTGTGTCCCTGCAAAATCCCTCAATCCCTATATTGAGACCCTGACCCTCAGTGTGACTGTACCTAGGGCGAGGGTCTTAGGATATAATGAAGGTTAGCACGTGCACATGTATGCCCAGTCATGTCCGACTCCTTGCGACCCCCATGGACTGCAGCCCTCCAGGCTCCTCTGTCAATGGGATTCTCCAGGCAAGAATACTGGAGTGGGTTGCCATTTCCTTCTTCAGGACATCTTCCCGACTCAGGGATCGATCCGGGGTCTCCTGCATTGCAGGAGACTCTTTACCGTCTGAGCCACCAGGGAAACCCCCTGGGAAGCCCAGTGAGGGTTAAATGAGGTCATAAGAGTGGGGCACTAATCCGATAGGACTGCAGCCTTCCAAGACGAGAAAGACAGCCCTCCCTCTGCCTTTCTATCCCTCTGAGTGTGTGTGTGTCTCTCCCCTTCCCCCACGCATCTCTCTCCCCACCACCACATGATGGCACAGCAAGAAGCCAGGAAAAGTGGGCACCTTGATCCTAGACTTCCAGCCTCTAGAACTCCGAGCAAATAAATTTCTCTTGTTTGAGCCACCCAATCTGTGATATTTTGTTATGGTGGCCTGGGCTGACTAATTTGCTGGGAAACTGGCCAAGAGCATCATTTTATTTAATCCCCTCAGTGTTCTCTTGGGGTAGGTACAATTATAACCCCTACTTTACAGGGGAGGAAACAGAAGAGAAGTTAAATTACCCAGGACTGAGTTTCAATAGAGATACATCTAAAAACTCCTTAACTATGTGAGTTTGGGAACTAATTAATCTATCCAAGCCTCAGTTTCCCCATCTGTAAAATGGGAATAATAATAATAATATAGATACAGTCAACATAGAGGGGCTTCCCAGGCGGCGCAATGGTAAAGAATCTGCCTGCCAATGCAGGAGATACAAGAGACGCAAGTTTGATCCCTGGGTTAGGAAGATCCCCTGGAGGAGGAAATGGCAACCCACTCCAGTATTCTTGTCTGGAAAATCCCACAGACAGAAGAGCCTAGCGGGCTGCAGTCCATAGGGTTGCAAAGAATTGGACATGACTGAGTGACTGAACACATGCACATACTCCATCAAAATGCTGGATTTTCTAACATTGCTCATAATGATTTCACACATAGTATACATAGAGACTACAGATATATAGCTACATTACACACTGTAGTGAGGGTTAAATGAGTTAATACGTAAAGTGCTTAGAATGGTATTCTGCTGCATGGTAAGTCTTCCATCAGCATTTGCTATTACTGTTACTGTTCAGGTTATTTTATTCCTCTGTAGCCAAACACAGATTCTATGGCCAGTTTTGTTCATGGTAACTCTTGTTCTTGTACCTCTAACTTTTTTAACAGAGTGAACCCTCTCCCTCTGTGGTAAGACCCCTGAACCCACAGGGTAAGTGATCAGATTTTGCCCTCTAAGGCTGGGAACTAGAAACTGTATACGGCTGGGCTCTTTGGTGGTGAGCAGTGACACTGATAAACTGGGCCTCAAGCAAACAGAAAATGTGGATCAGCAGGAAGGGGACAATGAGGAGCAAAGGGAGGGGACCACTGAGAGAAGAGAGAGGAGACTGGTGTGTTCTCTGGAAGTGAAGATGGGGGCTTGAGACACTGGCAGTTCTCCACATCTAGTCACCCCAAGACCGAGCTCTGCATCAGGTTTCCATAGGCTTGATGTTATCTGCTGCATCCTCCTGGGCATACAATGCTGTTGCTTGGTCTCTAAGTCGTGTCTGACTTGGCAACCCCATGGACTACGGCACGCCAGGCCCCTCTGTCTTCCACTGCCTCCCGCAGTGTGCTCAAATTCATGTCCATTGTCATGAGTGCCCCCTCCCTATTTCCTTGCTAGAGCTTGAGAGGACTTCTGCGACTGGGGGTGGCGGCATGAACTGAGTCCATGGGGGTGGCCCCAGAGCTGGGCTCCAGGTGCCTGCCTCCACCCTGTGCTGGTGAACCAAGTTGATCCCCCTAAACTGCACCACCAGGGACGTGTCGGTGGCAATTGTCCAGGACCCAGGGGTTTTCTTCTGTATTTCTGCTTATGTTCTGAGAGCACCTCAGTGTTTGATCCCTGAGGGCTCGTCTCTCATTCCAGCCCCTGGCTCATCCCTTGGAACTGATCCCGGATCTCACTTCTTGGATCAGGCCAGCTGACTCACAAGGCCCCAGGTGTCCTTTGTTTCCCATGGACGCTGGAGGGCCAGGCCCTCTGCGGCAGGTCTGGTCTGCTTTCCTCCTCCTTTTCTGCTTCACCTCCTCATCTGAGGGACAAGAGGAGGAAGAAGCAGGTAACTCTCGGCGTCCAGTCTTCTTTTCCAATCTTGTCTTAGCCCAAGCGCTCCAGGACTCTGCTGTGAGATTAGTAAATTCATGTGGCTTCCACTAGGTTCCTGCTCGCTGTGGGTAATCCCTCAGCCATCTTGGTCCCTTGGCCCCTTCAGGACCACTGGGAAGGCCCAGCGGAGCTCAGTGTTTTCGGAGTGAGGGGCTGAGGGTTCAGACCCGGACTCCACAGTGGGACTGAATATCTAAGGGACCTTTCACCCCCTGGTTCCCCTTCAAAGGCCAAATGAGGTGGAGACTCTGAAGGCATCATGGCAGAAAGGACCAGAAGACACCTCCCTCCTGGAAACAGGTCTTTACTGAATGGGTGATACTAGGTGGCATGATATCATATGTAGACAGGAGAACTACATGCAGTTGGGGTGGTGGGAGTGCAAGCCAGTTGCACACCTGTTACAAGAAGGTGGGCGGGGGTCGTCAATAAGGCTTCTGGATGGGGGAGAGGCCAGTCTCTGGTGAGGTCGGGGAGGGAACAGCTGCAAGCACCCAGTCTGGAGGAGGGGTCGTTATCTGTTAGGACACAAAGGGATGAAGCTTCACTGGGAGCTCACCATGCTGGGGACGGCCCAGTGCTCCTCGCTGCCGGCTATGCGGGAAGTGGGGTGAGGGGTGATATCAGAGGGATGTGACCCCTCCCCTCGTCTGGGGTTGCTGTCCCTGCAGAGAGGCCTAGGGCCAGTCTGGGTCACTGTGGGGTGAGGTCAGGGGGGCCGGAGGAGAGCCAGTCGGGGGGCAGCCCTCCCCTGGTCACCACAAAGAGGTCACCCCAGGATTGCAGTGGGGCCTCCTCCTTTGACAGAAAGTTCCAGGCCTAGGAGAGAGCCCTGGTGCAGATGGAATTCCTGCTTGGTTTCTTCCTGGGATGCTCCTGGAGGCAGACACAAGGATGAAGCCGGGAAGTTTTCTGGAGGTGCGGAAAAAAAAGGCTGAGCTCCCGGGGATGTAGTCCTCAGGAACCAGGTGGAGATGTTCTGTCCTGTGCAGGGCAGGGGTGGGCCCAGGACCCTGTTCCCATGGTTATGGGGGAGGGTCTTGTGGTTGCCAAGCCCACCCTGTCCCTAGAGTTTGAACCATAATTCCCCCGCTCCCTGCACCTTTCACCCCTCCTCAAATGTTCTCCTGGGTCTTTTCAACCCCTGGGAGCCTCAGGGAACTGCCAGCCAGCTAGAATGGGGTGAAGATGCTAGAAAGACTGGTGTTGGCCACCCATTCAGAGCCAGAGTTCAGACTGTCCCGCTTGAGGTAGCCACCTCCCTGGCAGGCTCATCACAGGAGAGGGTGCTTCTCTTAACCTCTCCTCCCACCCAGCCAGGGAAACCCATCAGCCGCCCTGGCCAGCAGGGGCATGCACCTGTGTGTATGTGTGTGTGTGTGTGTGTGTAGAAGGGGCTGCTTTCTATGGTCAGTCACTACTGGGGAGCCCGGAGGTGCAGGGACAGGCCTGGGGGAACCCCCTTTGGGGTCAAAGGACCCCCCGTCTGTAGGTGTGGCTTTATAGGGGCCTCTCTGTGCCAAAGCCCACTCCCTGCCTTTTGCGTGGCAGTTTCCAGGACTGGACTTCTCAGTAGCTGCTCTGGCTTCCTGGTGGGCCCGGGGGCCCGGGGAAGCCAGGGGGACCCTGGATCCCTGGCTCGCCCTTCGGCCCCATGGGCCCCCGCTGGCCTGGGGACCCTGTCTTCCCGGCGATCCCTGGTTCTCCCTGAGGCCCCTCTGGCCCTGGAGCCCCCGGGGGGCCCTCTGGCCCTGGGGGCCCCACGTCCCCCTTGGGGCCCGGCTGTCCTCTTGCGCCCCCAGTTCCGAAGCTGCCCTTTGACCCTTTGAGGCCTGGGAAACCCCTGGGGCCAACGGGCCCCCTTTCTCCCACAGGCCCAGGCTCTCCGGGCTGCCCCTGAGGACCCTGGGGTCCTGGGGGCCCCAAGCTGCCGGGGTCTCCTTTTGGTCCTTTGCCGCCAGCAGGCCCTTTCACGCCCACATCTCCCTTGAGTCCTCTGGGTCCTGGAGGGCCGGGGGCACCTAGGGTCAGAGAGAAGAGGGCAGAAGTCAGTTTACGAGGAAAGGTCTCCTGAGGCTGTCCCATGTAGTGGGCACCAGGCGCTCTGACACCCAAGGGTCTGAAGTCCCAGGTCTGCTGACTACTGGCTCTGGGGGTTCAGGCTGCTGACATGACCCCTCTAAGTCGGCCTGGCCAGCTGTGAAGGGGGGCTGAGAAGCTCACATGCATAGGTGTTTGGCACAAGGCCTGCACCAGGCGGGCACTCATAGTTCTAACTTCAGGACTGGGCTCGAGTTCCATATGGGCACTCAGGTGGAAGGCTGAGAGAGCTGGATGGGTCCGGGCAAAGGCCATGGCCATCCAGGATCATCTGTTTTGCTCTGGAGACCAGCCTGGACACTAATACTCATTATGGACTTCAACTGCCACGGTCCTTACCTCCTGCCCCACCCCCTTCCCAACCCCAGGCTTCACCTGTGACCTTTGGGCACCTGGGGCCAGGAGTGGAGTCAGGTGACATGGAGGAGAAAGCCAAGAAAGTGATGTGTAAAGTGAGGTGTGAGAAGGAGATGCCTCCTGGTGTGAGTGAGTAGGGATAACAACAAACCAGAGAAAGGGCAGCTCCTCCAGGAAGCCCTCCCTGACCACTCCAGCCTCTCCTCTGAGCTCTTGGAGCTGCTACTTTCTGAATCTTTTATTTAATGGGGGTGGCGGCATGAACTGAGTCCATGGGGGTGGCCCCAGAGCTGGGCTCCAGGTGCCTGCCTCCACCCTGTGCTGGTGAACCAAGTTGATCCCCCTAAACTGCACCACCAGGGACGTGTCGGTGGCAATTGTCCAGGACCCAGGGGTTTTCTTCTGTATTTCTGCTTATGTTCTGAGAGCACCTCAGTGTTTGATCCCTGAGGGCTCGTCTCTCATTCCAGCCCCTGGCTCATCCCTTGGAACTGATCCCGGATCTCACTTCTTGGATCAGGCCAGCTGACTCACAAGGCCCCAGGTGTCCTTTGTTTCCCATGGACGCTGGAGGGCCAGGCCCTCTGCGGCAGGTCTGGTCTGCTTTCCTCCTCCTTTTCTGCTTCGCCTCCTCATCTGAGGGACAAGAGGAGGAAGAAGCAGGTAACTCTCGGCGTCCAGTCTTCTTTTCCAATCTTGTCTTAGCCCAAGCGCTCCGGGACTCTGCTGTGAGATTAGTAAATTCATGTGGCTTCCACTAGGTTCCTGCTCGCTGTGGGTAATCCCTCAGCCATCTTGGTCCCTTGGCCCCTTCAGGACCACTGGGAAGGCCCAGCGGAGCTCAGTGTTTTCGGAGTGAGGGGCTGAGGGTTCAGACCCGGACTCCACAGTGGGACTGAATATCTAAGGGACCTTTCACCCCCTGGTTCCCCTTCAAAGGCCAAATGAGGTGGAGACTCTGAAGGCATCATGGCAGAAAGGACCAGAAGACACCTCCCTCCTGGAAACAGGTCTTTACTGAGTGGGTGATACTAGGTGGCATGATATCATATGTAGACAGGAGAACTACATGCAGTTGGGGTGGTGGGAGTGCAAGCCAGTTGCACACCTGTTACAAGAAGGTGGGCGGGGGTCGTCAATAAGGCTTCTGGATGGGGGAGAGGCCAGTCTCTGGTGAGGTCGGGGAGGGAACAGCTGCAAGCACCCAGTCTGGAGGAGGGGTCGTTATCTGTTAGGACACAAAGGGATGAAGCTTCACTGGGAGCTCACCATGCTGGGGACGGCCCAGTGCTCCTCGCTGCCGGCTATGCGGGAAGTGGGGTGAGGGGTGATATCAGAGGGATGTGACCCCTCCCCTCGTCTGGGGTTGCTGTCCCTGCAGAGAGGCCTAGGGCCAGTCTGGGTCACTGTGGGGTGAGGTCAGGGGGGCCGGAGGAGAGCCAGTCGGGGGGCAGCCCTCCCCTGGTCACCACAAAGAGGTCACCCCAGGATTGCAGTGGGGCCTCCTCCTTTGACAGAAAGTTCCAGGCCTAGGAGAGAGCCCTGGTGCAGATGGAATTCCTGCTTGGTTTCTTCCTGGGATGCTCCTGGAGGCAGACACAAGGATGAAGCCGGGAAGTTTTCTGGAGGTGCGGAAAAAAAAGGCTGAGCTCCCGGGGATGTAGTCCTCAGGAACCAGGTGGAGATGTTCTGTCCTGTGCAGGGCAGGGGTGGGCCCAGGACCCTGTTCCCATGGTTATGGGGGAGGGTCTTGTGGTTGCCAAGCCCACCCTGTCCCTAGAGTTTGAACCATAATTCCCCCGCTCCCTGCACCTTTCACCCCTCCTCAAATGTTCTCCTGGGTCTTTTCAACCCCTGGGAGCCTCAGGGAACTGCCAGCCAGCTAGAATGGGGTGAAGATGCTAGAAAGACTGGTGTTGGCCACCCATTCAGAGCCAGAGTTCAGACTGTCCCGCTTGAGGTAGCCACCTCCCTGGCAGGCTCATCACAGGAGAGGGTGCTTCTCTTAACCTCTCCTCCCACCCAGCCAGGGAAACCCATCAGCCGCCCTGGCCAGCAGGGGCATGCACCTGTGTGTATGTGTGTGTGTGTGTGTGTGTAGAAGGGGCTGCTTTCTATGGTAAGTCACTACTGGGGAGCCCGGAGGTGCAGGGACAGGCCTGGGGGAACCCCCTTTGGGGTCAAAGGACCCCCCGTCTGTAGGTGTGGCTTTATAGGGGCCTCTCTGTGCCAAAGCCCACTCCCTGCCTTTTGCGTGGCAGTTTCCAGGACTGGACTTCTCAGTAGCTGCTCTGGCTTCCTGGTGGGCCCGGGGGCCCGGGGAAGCCAGGGGGACCCTGGATCCCTGGCTCGCCCTTCGGCCCCATGGGCCCCCGCTGGCCTGGGGACCCTGTCTTCCCGGCGATCCCTGGTTCTCCCTGAGGCCCCTCTGGCCCTGGAGCCCCCGGGGGGCCCTCTGGCCCTGGGGGCCCCACGTCCCCCTTGGGGCCCGGCTGTCCTCTTGCGCCCCCAGTTCCGAAGCTGCCCTTTGACCCTTTGAGGCCTGGGAAACCCCTGGGGCCAACGGGCCCCCTTTCTCCCACAGGCCCAGGCTCTCCGGGCTGCCCCTGAGGACCCTGGGGTCCTGGGGGCCCCAAGCTGCCGGGGTCTCCTTTTGGTCCTTTGCCGCCAGCAGGCCCTTTCACGCCCACATCTCCCTTGAGTCCTCTGGGTCCTGGAGGGCCGGGGGCACCTAGGGTCAGAGAGAAGAGGGCAGAAGTCAGTTTACGAGGAAAGGTCTCCTGAGGCTGTCCCATGTAGTGGGCACCAGGCGCTCTGACACCCAAGGGTCTGAAGTCCCAGGTCTGCTGACTACTGGCTCTGGGGGTTCAGGCTGCTGACATGACCCCTCTAAGTCGGCCTGGCCAGCTGTGAAGGGGGGCTGAGAAGCTCACATGCATAGGTGTTTGGCACAAGGCCTGCACCAGGCGGGCACTCATAGTTCTAACTTCAGGACTGGGCTCGAGTTCCATATGGGCACTCAGGTGGAAGGCTGAGAGAGCTGGATGGGTCCGGGCAAAGGCCATGGCCATCCAGGATCATCTGTTTTGCTCTGGAGACCAGCCTGGACACTAATACTCATTATGGACTTCAACTGCCACGGTCCTTACCTCCTGCCCCACCCCCTTCCCAACCCCAGGCTTCACCTGTGACCTTTGGGCACCTGGGGCCAGGAGTGGAGTCAGGTGACATGGAGGAGAAAGCCAAGAAAGTGATGTGTAAAGTGAGGTGTGAGAAGGAGATGCCTCCTGGTGTGAGTGAGTAGGGATAACAACAAACCAGAGAAAGGGCAGCTCCTCCAGGAAGCCCTCCCTGACCACTCCAGCCTCTCCTCTGAGCTCTTGGAGCTGCTACTTTCTGAATCTTTTATTTAACATGTAGGAAGAGAAGGCACAGTATAGTGAAAGCAAATCCTTGGTTTCTCTCTAGTGGACCCCACTGAACTGTGGGGCCCCAAGAAGATAGTGAGGACCATGCCTCCCATCACCCGCCCTGGGCATGGAGCTTAGGTGCACAGCAGGGAAATCTCAGTATATGCTTGAAAAGGGGGACACACCAAACAGTTCTGGACCCCTAGCTCCCACCCAGCTCTGGCGTAGGGCCTGGGGAGATGCCAGGATGAATTCCTTCTCTTTTAATTAATTTTTATTTGGAGTATAGTTGCTTTACAAAGTTGTGTTAGCTTCTGCTGTACAGCAAAGTGAATCAGCTATAGTGCTAACGCTAAGTCACTTCAGTAGTGTCTGACTCTTTGCGACCCTGTGAATTGTAGCTCTCCAGGCTCCTCTGTCCAAGGAATTCTCCAGGCGAGAATACTGGAGTGGGTTGCCATTTCCGCCTCCAGGGGATCTTCCTGACCCAGAGATCAAACCCAGGTCTCCTGAATTGCAGGCAGATTCTTTACCGTCTGAGCCACCAGGGAACATATACACATCCCCCTTCTTTTTTTGGACTTCCTTCCCATTCAGGTCACCCACCACTGTCTGTTGAGTAGAGTTCCCTGTGCTATACAGTAGATTCTCATTAGTTATCTGTTTTATGCATAGTATCAATACTGTATATGTGTCGATCCCAGTTTCCCAATTCCTCTCACCTCCACCTACATGCCCTTCCTAAACAGCCCAGCCTAGTGCCCAAAGCAAAGGTCAGATGACCTTAACCACCTATCTGCCTGCTGCTCAGATCAGAGTCACCACCTCTCAGAGCTGTAACCACCCTCAGGACATAGGTCAGAGTGTGGCCGTCAATCTGGCCTAAGCAGGTAGGATGCCCCAGGGCTAGAGGAGAGAGTACCCTCTGGCCTGGTGAGGACATGAATAGCAGAGAATGGCTTTAGCCCCCTTGGGGTTAAGGTGCAGCAAAGCCCTGGCTTTCTTCAGTGGTCTGGGCACCAGCTTATGGGATGGGGGGTGGGGACAATGACCCCAGGGCTGGGGGGTAAATTCTCATGCCCACGCTCTGCTCTTCCTCATGTCCACGCTCCGCTCTTCCCGAGAACTCAGCTGTTACACCATCGCCTTTGCAAGAGAATCCTGGAGTTTTTGAGCTCAGTGGGGGCTAGTCCAACTCCTACAGTTCACAGAGGAGGCAACCAGAGAAATGACGTGGTAGCCCAGGGGTCCCCAAGCAGAAACCAGAAGCTGGGTGGGCCCCTTGAAGAGAAGGGATCCTCTCTGCAGGAGCTGGGAACCCTTCCAGAGGGCTCGACCCGGTTCTGCAGCCCTGGGGCCCTCTCCCTGCTAATGCAGACACTGCCTCCGTCTGTCCTGGCCTCCCCCCACACTTCCACCCCTGCTCATCTCCCTCTCGGAGGGTTTCTAAGTGGAGCAGAGAGTCATTGAACACCATCCTCCAATTACGATCTAAACTGGAGATCGGAGCCCAGACATACTCAGCCCCACTGGGGCCAATAAAAACCTGTTCCGGCCCACCTCCCGCCCATGTCCACCTCCCACACACAGCGGGGCTGTGTCCTGTGTGGGCTCGGCTCACGTGGCCCGCCAGCAGTACCGGCTGGCATGCCGTCATCGGCTGGCTGGAGTGGGCGTGGGACGGGCTGGCGGTGGTGGCAGTGGCCAGGGAACAGTTTGACCTGCCCTTCTGTCTGCAACGATCGTCTGCAGCACAGTGGCCAGAACAACAGGGCACTAAAAGGGCACAGGGAGATGGCTGGCAGGGACCTCCGCCCCCAGTCTGGCAGGAGTGGCTGGGAACCAGCCTGTCCTCACTTCCAGCTCTGGCCTGGGCACCTGGGGCAGCCGGGGCGGGGGTGGGGGCTGGAACAGCACAGCCATTCGGAGGTGGAGAGGCTCCTGCAGGCTGTTCACGTGGAAGGGAGTCTGAGGGCACGGAGCGACTCTGCAAGGCGCTGCCCATCGGTGCTCACATCATCTATCTCCCTGAGATCGCACTCGACAGTCCCCCAAGGCATGGCGGCTCCACCAGCAGCCCTCCTTCCGCTTCCGTCCCTCCCGCTCTAGGAACACGCTGCCCAGGCCTTGCCCCAGCTCCCTGGTCCCTCTCTCTCTCATCCCAGGATCTCCCCTGTGACTTCCACTCTTGTTCCCTGGGTGGACGGTTCCCAACCCTAGCCTGGATTCAGGAAATGCCTGTGAAGTCTTACCTGAACAAGGACGCTCACAGATCCGCCTGGAGCCCCCTGCCCCTCCCTGGGACACCCCGCCCTCCTGCACCACCATTTCCAGTGCACGCCCTCTGCTCCTTGGCCCCTGAGGGCACAGCAGCCAGCGGAAGGATTTCTCAGGGTTTCTGTGCCAACAGCAGGGGGTAGAAAGAGCAGAGAACAAAGGCTTCTGTTTGTTCCTCCCCTCCAGCCTCCTCAGGAGCCTCTTTCTGGGGAAGCTCTTGGGCGGCTTTCCCCTGGTGGGAAAGGCTGGGGGCCCCATGCCTAGGGTGAAGGTTGGAGCAGAAGCCTGAGTCTCCTTGTCCCCTCACCAGTGCCCCAGGTCTGCAGCCCCCAGCGCCCAAGGAAGGAGGCCTGCCAGAAAAGGGTCACCTCCCTCTCCACAGTCTCTCCACGCCTGCCGCTGCTGACCCGTCTCTGAGAACCCATGGAGGGCTCCTAGGTGGTGGCTTGATGAGGACATCCGTCGGGGAGGCTCCGCTGGGGGCAGGGCCTGTGTTACAGGCATTGGTCTCTCCACACCGTGTCTGGTGTCTGTGTGCCCACTTTGGCCTCTACTCATCCTAACTTCTCTGAGATCCATTTTCTCGGGGAAGGGAAGGGTGAGGGAAACTGAGTCTCTCCTGTGTCCCTGGCATCATACATTGAGATCATCACCCCATTTTACAGATGAGAAACTGAGGTGCAGAGAGTGACAACTTGCAAACCATCACCAACCAGGGAGGGTGGAGACAGGATGCAAACCCAGGCCCAGGAGGCTTGGGGCCTGTTCCCCAGGCCCCCTCCCACAGCCAGGACCTCCCACTCTGTCACTGCCCAGAGGAGGGGGCCCACTGAGCCAGGAAGGGGTCACCTTAAGGACTGTCTCCCTGGGGTGAGCCAAGCCTCCGCCTGTCCCTCCAGGGCCAGCCATGAGTCATGCGGTCAGAGAGGGAGAGCTGGCGGGGAGGAAGTCAACAAGCAGAGTTCAGCAGTTAGCATGGCGGGGAGGGATGCAGAAACGGGCTGACCAGCGGCTCTCTGCAACAGGGGCCCCTCACCCAGCCTGTAATAAGATCTTGGTGTCTCAGGGATGAAGGGCGGTGAGCGGCTAAGAGCTGCTCTGAGCAGCGGGGGCACATTTAGGACAAAAGAGAAAATGGGAACAGTAGTGGCTGAGATGCAGAGATGGGAGAGGAACTGGGCATCCTGGAGACCCGAGGAGAGGCCCATAATTACTCAGGAAGCCCTGGGCTGTAATTAGGCCATCCCAGCACATTAGGGCAGAGCCACACTGACTGCATGTCTGGGACAAGTAGGTGGTCTGCTCGGGGTCTGCTCTGGGAGTGGGGAGGGGCTGGGGGGGCACCAAGTCATCAGTGTACAAAGCACTGCCCACCCACGGGTAGGGGGGTGCATGGGCGGGGAGGAGGCATAGCCCATCCCCCAGTCCCAAACAGGTGGAGGGAGACAAAAGCAGAAGGGGGGCCTCTCGGGAGATTGGCCTGGAAAGCCATGGAAAGCACAGTTCCCATATGAACAACCTGGTTGACTGGGTACATCATTTGGTCCTCACTGGACTGATTTCTGTCTGCAGGCTCCCCTTTGTTCAATGAGAATATCAGCCTGGGTCAGGGACACTCAATCCTGGTTCTTGTTACCTGAAGAGCATTGAAAAAATGCTAGTGGGATTCCACATCAGCTTATGATGGATTAGTTTGTACCGAGTAAACCTCCCACTGAGAACAATTAGAACCTTTAGGCACAATGCCAAGACATCCTTCCGAAAGTTTTGGAGAGAGATCAAACGCCAGAATCCCCAGGAAAGGGGAACTTGTTGAAGGAAGCCTGACTTTCTTTGCCTCTTTTCCTCTCAAGCCATTTGTTGACTAGTAAGTGGTTTGGGCAGAGAGGCTGAGAAGGGTTTCTAGCAGTTTCAGTGGGGCTGGGGCTCAGGGCTGCCAAGGCCCAGGGCCGGGATTCAGGGTGAAAGGAAACTGTGTGGGCATTTGTGGTAAGGGCCAAGGGATGGAAACACTGAGCAGAGACTTAGGCTTCATCCCTTCAGTCCTCTGGGGCTGGGGAGACGATAACTAGAGGTCAAGGCCCATAGGTGGTAAGCTCTATAAACACTCCTCAAGGATGGTGCCCGGGAAGTAAGAATGTACCAGAAATAGGCCAGGCGTTATGGTAAGCTCCCTTGCAGGCACCAGCAGAAGATGGCATCATTCTCCTTTTCACTGACTGCCCTTGTGAAGATCCCCTGGAGAAGGAAATGGCAACCCACTCCAATGTTCTTGCCTGGAGAATCCCAGGGATGGTGGAGCCTGGTGGGCTGCCATCTATGGAGTCGCACAGAGTTGGACACGACTGAAGCGACTTAGCAGCAGCAGGCCTTGTTGCTCGATAACAAGTAAGCCTGCTAATCCTCCAAGCAGGTATTTTCCTCCCTACCCAGGGGGCTCAGTGGTAAAGAATCTGCCTGCCAATGCAAGAGACAAGGGTTTGATCCCTGGTTTGGGAAGATCCCCTGGAGGAGGAAAGGGAGGAAATACGGAATAAGAGGAAACATTCGCTGAGAGGCACAAACATATGGAGGTGCCAAAGGCTTTCTGGTTGGCAAACGGAGGCTCAGAATTCATCACAGAGCTGGAGCCGGAAGAGATCTCAGAGAACAGCTGGTCTCATCCACTGATTTACATAGGAAACAAAACAAAACAACCCCCAAAACCAGAGGCCCGGAAAGATTAAGTGATTTTGCCCAAAGACCCATAGCAAATTAGAATCCAGGCTTTTTTCCCGGACAGTCTGTGAGTCCCAGCCCTCCCGTCAGCACTTGGCCAGGGCTCTCCCTCTTCCTTTATTCCAGATAGCAGCTTGGCTCCCAACAGAGGGAGGCCTCACTGCCCAGCGTGAGAGCCTGTCAGCCCCTGTCTACAGATGAGTGAATAAATGATACTTCCTGTAGGAAGTGATGGACATTTCGTCCCCGAAATTTTCTTTCAGATGTGAGAGACTTTATATGCGGTGATTTAACGACCAAGAAGAATGTTAGCCAAAAGATAGCATTTAAATAAATATACAGAGGTTGAACTGAGAGTCAAATGCGGCTCAAAGTGATGTCCCACCTTGGTCTCCAGTTAAGATAAAGTCCTTTGATGAGAACTCTGCCATCATTAGGACAGGAGCAAATATGAATTTTCATGACTACTGTTGGGTTATACTTGGAATTAGGGTCTCAAATGGTTCACTTCTGACACTTTCGGTACCATTTCCTTCTTTTCCAGTCTGTCCCACACATGACACCTAAGCAGGACCTCAGTGGAAATGCATTTTTTGGTATCTGCAAGTTCACACTCTCAGTGTCTCCTGGCTGATCACTAGACATTTGCGCCTCAGAGCCATGATGGGTCAGGATCTTAATCACAGTGTGACCTTGAACTATCCCTTAACTTTTCCTCATCTCAGGTCACCTTTCTGTAAATAAAGACACGATGCCTGCGACACGTGTCCTGTCCACAAAGGTTGTGAGGCTAGAGGGGAAGGGTGGAGGGGAGGGCTAGTTAGGGAGTTTGGGATGGATATGTACACACCGCTATATTTAAAATGAATAACTGACAAAGACCTACTGTGTAACAGGGAACACTGCTCAACATCCTGTAATAACCTTAACTGGAAAATAATTTAAAAAGGAATATATACAAGTATGTGTATGACTGAATCACTTTGCTGTATACCTGAAACTAACACAACATTGTCAACTATACTCCAATTAAAAAAAAAAAAAAGATTGTGAGGCCAAACGAATAGGTTTTGTCATGAGGAAAGCTTTACGTTTCAGTTGTTCTTAGATTGAATGCAACCTAAGAAAATGGATGAATCATGAGAACTATCTGCTAACACCTTCACTGGAACACTGCATCCTAGGGGTCATACAGATACATATTTTAAATGAAACACTGTGAGACTGTCTCAGTTACTAAGGACATACTCAGTACCTGGCTTTGTTGCAAAAAATATGACACCAGGCAAACAAGATCTTGCCTTGCCCCCAGCCCCTGCAACACCACCAATCTAGAGTAAAGAAAATATCAGCAAAAATGCTCACTGATATAAAATTGAAGACAACACAGATTTGAAACTAAATGGTTAAAGAGAACCAGAGAATCAGAGAGCTTGACTCCACTCTGAGCTCCGTGGAGACAACAATGCTGTCTGGGAGAGTGGGTGCTTCCCTCCTGTCTCCTGGAGCTCCCTGAATGATCCCTGCCCACCTGCCAAATGTGACTGGGCTTCCCAGGTGGCTCAGTGATGAAGACTCTACCTGCCAACTCTAAGAAGATGCAGGTTCAGTCACCCGTCCAGGAAGATCCCCTTGAGAAGGAAATGGCAACCCACTCCAGTATTCTTGCCTGGAGAATCCCACGGACAGAGGAGCCTCGAGGGCTACAATCCACGGGGTTGCAAAGAGTCAGACATGACTTATCGACTGAACAATAACAAAGGAGACGGGCTTGGGTGCCAAGGTGATGAGGGCTGCACTTGCGATAGTTCATTTTAGGTGTCACGCTACCTGGGCCATGGGATACCCAGATATTTAGCCAAACATTATTCTGGGTGTGTGCACAGGGTGTTGGTGGATGAAATTAACATTTAAATCAGTACCAAGTAAAGCAGATTGTCCTCCCCAGTGTAGGTGGGCCTCACTGAATCAGCTGAAGCCTGAATAGAACCAAAGGCCGACCCTCCCCTGAGTAACAGCATTTCCTGCCCGACAAAACTTCAGTGGACACACTCTCTCTTCTTGGTTCTATAGCAGCTTTCAGCCTTTGCACTTGAACCAGGACATCAGCTGTACAGATTTTGGGTTTGCCAGTCTCCACAATCTCATGAGCTAATTCCTTTTAGTCTCTCTATCTCTCTTTCATATTTCTCTGGAGAACTCTACTTAAATGCAAGGGTGAGATGGGAGGAGCAGAGGGCATCAGAGTGGCGGGCCTCTGAGAGGCGGATGGTGGAGAGCACCAGTGAGGGGTAGGGAAGGGGAAAAACAAGAGAAGACAGAGTTTCCAAAAGATGAGCTCTGCCTATATCTCTCTGTAGACTCATACACAGATCCCCGTATAAAAATCCAAATTTGTATGTCAGGCAAGTGAGCAGCCATGTGTGTGTGCTCAGTTGCTCAACTGCGTCTGACTCGTTGGGACCCCACGGACTGTAACCCGCTAGGCTCCTCTGTCCAAGGGATTTTTCAGGCAAGAATACTGGAGCAGGTTGCCATTTCCTCCTCCAGGGGATCTTCCTGGACCAGGGATGTAACCCACGTCTCCTGCATTGGCAGGAGGATTCTTCATCACTGCCATACACTCTTCCAAAAGAGGCTGACAAGGACGTGAAAGCTGCCAGTCGCCCCAGGCATTTGCCGCAGGGCTGTATCAGCCCACCAGGATGCTGGGCCCCAAACTGGGTCCTTCTGTGTTCCCCTCTGGGAGCTCCCTGGCAGCGGCCCCCCCTCCGCCCCGCCTCTCACCTCGTAGGATGGTGACGTTCCGCAGGATCTCCCCGTGCCGTGTGTCCACGGCCCTCATCTCCTCCACGATCATAGACAGGTTGCGGACGTTGAGGTCCAGGCGGGCGCTGAGCAGGCCGAAGCGCTCCCGGAGCAGGTCGGTGGCGGCCAGCATGAGGGAGACGGTCTTGTTCAGGTAGTAGAGCTCCTCGGCCTGGGTGTGGAAGCCCAGGGTGCAGGAGAGCCGGACGTCGTCCAGGTACTTGAGCATGCTGTACACGTGGCTGTCGGTGGCATTGATGTTGGTGAAGATGGTGCCAATCTCGATCTCGTGGGAGGCCATGCGTCCCTCCAGCGTCTCGAACCTCTCCACCGTGCGGTTCTGGGCGTAGCGCGTGTGGTACTGCAGGTCGTGCATGTTCTCCTCGTGGTCATCCAGGAAGGATGAGATATTATCCAGCTGCAGCTGCAAGCCCATGACCTGCAGCACCAGGTCATGTAGGCTCTCGGAATTCTGGCTGATGCGCTGCGACGAGGCCCCCAGGGTGGCCTGGAGGCTCCTCACCGCGTCTCCAGTCTTGGCCGAGGTGGTGCGCAGGCTGCCGAAGAGCCGCGTGTAGTTCTGCCAGTCGGTGACCATCTTCTGGAGGGTCAGGGTCTCCTCTTCCGTCTTCCGCCGGATCCCATGGATCCACTCGGAGGTCTGCCCCACCGTGAAGTTGATCTGGTGTACTGCCGCCTTGACGTCGTAGCACTCCTGGGTGAGATCCTTCAGAGACAGGTCCAGGCCAGCAGTGGTGGCCTGCCAGCCTCTCACCTGGGCCAAGAAGAGCCCCAGAGATTGGTTGATCTGGTGGACGGAGAAGGAGCAACTGCCCATCTCCTGGGAGATTTGACCACTGGTGGTGGAGAGCAGGTCGTGGGTCTGGGAGGTCTGGTGTAGCTGGACCTCCTGAGCTAGAAGCATCTTCTGAATTCCCTCCAGCTCCGCCTGCAGTTTTCTGATCTCTTGCCCCAGCAGCCCAGCCTCGTGGCAGAAAGAGCAGTTGTTCGGGGCTTTCAGATCTTCAGGAGAAAGGGGCAACATTTTGAGTTGCTGAAGGCTCACAGGGCAAAGGTTGCTTCTTTCAATTTAATATTTCAGGGCATCATGAATTGGCATGTGGCTGTCCTATCCCTCTTCCTTCCCTAAGACCTGCTATGAAATCCTTTTTGAAAAACCTCGCTATCCTTTGTGCCATCTTATTTCTACCCCAAGTCTTTATTCTTGTGGGAAAGGTAGGCTTTAGGACATCTCCTCACCAAAGTCTCGAGAAAATATATCTTTGTAACTTTTCTAAGGTTGCCAAGAACCTCCCATTTTATGTTTTTTAGTTTCTCCCCATATTTTAATATTTGGTTTTGAAAAAAAATTTTTTTAATAAATATTTGTTTTTATTTGAACCTCTCATAAGCTTGTGGAGAAAAGGGTGCAGGGACGTTTTTTCCCTGAGACTTCTGAGAAATGAAGCTCAGAGAAGTGACTTGCCAAATATGACTCAGCTAATTAGTGGTAGAATAAAACTTTCTCTTTTCACCTAGCAGCCTCCCTCTAAACCCTTCTATTATGGCTCTTTCTGTCTCATTCTCAGAACAAGATTGTCTTGTGAAAGCAAGAGATAAAGAGATTGTAAACCATGCAAACTTTAAGGCAGTGATGAGGAAAGGACAGACTTGTCAAGAGTGTTAGAAAAGCCTTAAAGATATTGGGCTGGCCAAAAAGTTCGTTCCTGTCAATGACCTTTTGGGCCAACCCAATAACTTCAGATACATGAGGGCAAGTGGCCTGTCTTCAGCTTTCTTCTCTACCTGGAGGCTCTGGGCAGATCTGTGTCACATACAGAGCTCTCAGTCCCATTCCTGGGCATATCCCAGGGTAGCAGCCCTTGTTGGGTGGGTTCTCCATTTGGACAGGGAGGCAGGGAGCTGTGACTGTTCTTCCCTTGTGCCTAGAAGCTTGGTGAGGGCTGCCCTGTTCCAGGGCACCGTGGCCCGGGGGGATTCCTGGTCCCACTCCAAGTAATGGTGGCCTTCCTTCCTGGTCATTAGCACACCTGAACCCTGGACACTTACCCAGCCCTTGGAGATTTTTCTGCATAGACACGAGCTTCTTGTCATACATGGCCTGGGCCAGGGAGAGGTCTTCTGAGAGAGAGTCCACTTTCCTGAAGACTTCAGGGGAAACAGGGATGAGAAAAAGGGCTTAGCTCAGAGAAACAGCAGTCGTTTGTCGAGAAGGTGTTTTTATCCGCCCCTTGTTAGCCAAAACCATCCACTCTTCTTCTAAGGGGCTTCCCAGTGGCTGTAAGGGAAGATGTTTCAATGGCCAGAGTCTATCACACTTCTCTCAAAAACATATGTGTATCTATATATCTACATCTAGAAGTCCCCTACATGTGAACCTTCAGGTTTCAAACTGTCAGAGATGCGAGCATGCATTTGCATGCCCAATCACGTAAGCTAGTTCACGTGTCTGGCGTACACTGTCACACACGTGCATCCTCTACAAGTGGGTGTGCTTTTGTGTAGCTTACTGTAGAGTGCTGTATAGAGCACGGTAGTATAATATCTTCATTTCAAACCCAGGATGTCTGGAAGCAAGAGGGTAGATAGAGTTGAATCCAGCAAGGAGCAAGAGAGCCTGTCCCGTCAGTGTCAGGTGTGAGTGAAACCACAGCTTGCCTTCTGCCTCCTGTTGTTAATGACCCTCCAGCTCTCCCATCTCCCACCTCCTCTTCCTCCTCTAGTCAGTAACTCTTCTTGCCTGTTCACTCGATGCCAGCCCCTGTATGCCAGCTTTTGTACTGGACTACTATACTTTTCAAGTTACTGTAGTGTAACGTTAAAAATGTTGTATTTATTTTTTGTGTTTGGTTGTTTTTTATGTATTATTTGTGTGAAAAGTATTATAAACATATGACAATACTATATTATATAGCCGATTGTGTTAGTTGGGTACTTAGGCCAACTTTGTTGGGCTTAACGAACAAACCAGACTTACAAACATGCTCTTGAAATGGAACTCATTTGTATGTAGGGGACTTAGTGTATATTTGTAGACATAGATAATCTCTTTACATATCTCCCTTAAGTGTATATATACATATGGGGGCATATACGTATGCATTCTGAAGGAGATCAGCCCTGGGATTTCTTTGGAAGGAATGAGGCTAAAGCTGAAACTCCAGTACTTTGGCCACCTCATGCGAAGAGTTGACTCATTGGAAAAGACTGATGCTGGGAGGGATTGGGGCAGGAGGAGAAGGGGACAACAGAGGATGAGATGGCTGGATGGCATCACTGACTCGATAGACGTGAGTCTGAGTGAACTCCGGGAGTTGGTGATGGACAGGGAGGCCTGGCGTGCTGAAATTCATGGGGTCGCAGAGAGTCGGGCACGACTGAGCGACTGAACTGAACTGATGTATGTATTAGAATATATAATACATAAATCATGCATGAAGTGAAGTAGCTCAGCTGTGTCCGACTCTTTGCGACCCCGTGGACTGGAGCCTACCAGGCTCCTCCCTCCATGGGATTCTCCAGGCAAGAGTACTGGAGTGCATATACATATATAATTTCCATCCAGTCAGATTTTAGAACTATAACTTGACCATAGGCTAGAATAGAGACAAATAAGAAAGAAATATAAAAAGAAAATAAAAATTATTCCTAATCCTACCACTGAGATACAGCTGCCATCGACATTTTGGTGTATCTCTTAAACCTTATTTATCTCAGCCATTTTATAGCTACACTGTTGTTGTTGTTTAGTTGCTAAGCTGTTTCTGACTCTTTGCAACCCCATAGACTGCAGCATGCCAGGCTCCTCTGTCCATGGGATTTCCCAGGCAAGAATGGGAGTGGGTTGCCGTTTCCTTCCCTAGGGAATCTTCCTGACCTAGGGACCGAGCATGTGTCTCCTGTATTGGCAGGCTGGTCTTCTACCACTGAGCCACCAGGCAAGCCCCTATAGCTACACAGATACATGGTTTTTTAGAAGGCAAGAGTACAAAATTGGGATGTTCTGCACATCTCATCTATTTTATTTTGCTTATTGGTATCGTGTCATGGACATTTTCTTATTGAGCCTTGCTGCTGCTAAGTCGCTTCAGCCGTGTCTGACTCTGTGCGACCCCATAGACGGCAGCCCACTAGGCTCCTCTGTCTCTGGGATTCTCCAGGCAAGAACACTGGACTGGGTTGCCATTTCCTTCTCCAATGCATGAAAGTGAAAAGCGAAAGTGAAGTCGCTCAGTCGTGCCCGACTCTTAGCGACCCCATGGATTGCAGCCTACCAGGCTCCTCCGTCCATGGGATTTTCCAGGCAAGAATGCTGGAGTGGGGTGCTTAAGTCACTTTAAAATCACTACTTTAGTGTCTGTTTCATACTCTATATAAACAATTCAGCAATTATATAAAAATTCCCTTCTGTTGGGAACACTGCAATGGCAGAGTTTGGTTTCGACCAAGTCAATACATGGTCTAAATTTACTTCCTAGCCCTTGACCAAAAAAGGTTGCCAACTGTACTGTAGATTATAAACCCCATGAACAAGGCCAGCACCATCCTAAGGAGTGGGGACACCCAGGCTGGAGGTGAAAATAAAAAGGAAAATCTTAAGTTCTCCTTTGATTTCTCAGACACACTGCTCACCCCCAGTTCTTATAATCCTCAGCCCATTCACCCTGGATCTTGGAGGAAATCATTTCACCTCCCATTCTGCCCTCTCGTATGTGGAGTGGAGCCAGCCTCCCATTTCGGGGAGCCTTGTTCAGAGGACTCATGACCATCATGTATGGGAGAGCGCCTGGCATCCAGTGGGCATCCAGTGGGCACTCAGTAACTGTCCATCCCTTCTGAAGGGCTTTTGTGCGTATATAGTCTCTTCTCTATGTGCTACTGGAGTTGTCTCAATGGTCCCGTGCTCTGGGAGCTGAGGCTCTCTGAGGGCCGACCAGGAACTGCTAAGGATCCAGTGGCCAGGTTGCTGCCTCTAAATGGCAGGGCTACAGCTCCTCACCCTCCTCTGACCAGAGATTTCAGCCACTTTCTGGGTGGCCAGACTCTGTGACGTGATTTAGCAGAGAGAGAGAGGTGGAGCTGAGTGGGGGTGAGGGGCTTGGGAAGTTTTTTTCTTTAAAAAAATTTCTAGTTTTTAAATATTTATTTATTTAGTTGGCTGTGCTGAGTCTTCATTGCTGCATGCAAGATCTTTAGTTGTGGCCCTCTCTTAGCTGAAACGATGTGGGATCTAGTTCCCTGACCAGGAATTGAACCTGGGCCCCCTGAATTGGGATTGCAGAGTCTTAGCTAGTGGACCACTAGGTAAATCCTGTAAACATGTTACTATGTTATTTATTCTTTATCAATACCATCTTATTATACAATATTAAAGTTATTATTAATGTTATAATTAATAATATAACAAGCTAATAGTTAATATGTAATAATATTAAGTTAACAATTAAAAGTTATAATAAATAAATAATAATATAAGATATTAATATCTTATTATGCAGTTATAATAATTTAATAAAAACTAACAGGGAGAGTGAACTTTCAATAAATTGTTAATGCCTATTATAATTATTTAATAACTATTATTACTATATAACTATTATAATAGTTATTATATTTTAATGATTAATTAGTGGTTCCCCAACCTTCCCACTTCATCGGGATCGCCTGGGGGCTTTCCTCTATGATTAAAGCCTGGGTCTTACCCAGAGACTACGATTTCGTTCACGTAGTGAGGAGGGCTCCAGCACATGCATTTTTAAATGCTCTTAAAAGAATTCTAACCTGCAGACTAGACCGAGAACCACAACTTTTGAGGGTAAAATGCAATGGACTCATCTCAGTGTTCTCAATACCTGACACATAGGAGGTGCTGGTTTGTGCTGAATTTCATTAACACCTTCAGGATTATTGGAAGATGATTCCAACAAGGATTTGTTTGTTCAAATCATTAACATGCTGGCCTCTTGCCTTCAAGCCGGGAAAGCCACTTACTGCATATCTCTAAGAGGGGTCAGGACGAAGCACCCCATCCTAGGGGTCATACAAGGGCAGGGTGGGCACCCACAGGGACCATCCTCCGTGTCTCCCTTGCCTCACCCGAGGCCCAGCCCAGTTGTCTCTAGTGTCTAGTCCATTGGAGCAAGCAAACCTACTGGTTTCCCTTTGTACAGAAGAGTTTTAAAGAATGAAGCTAGGAATGGAATGGGATTGCAGTAAGAAGCTCTCAAATTTGTTTTTACTTTTAAACATAAATGGTTAGCATCTAGAAGGCAGTTGTTGTTGTTGTTTAATTGCTAAGTCGTGTCTGACTCTTTGTGACCTCACGGACTGCAGCCTGCCAGGCTTCTCTGTCTGTGGGATTTCCCAGGCAAGAATACTAAACTAGGTTGCCATTTCCTCCTCCTCCAGGGGATCTTCCTGACCCAGGGATCGAACTGTCAACTCCTGCGTTGGCAGATGGGTTCTATACCGCTGAGCTACCAGGGAAGCCCACAGAAGGCAGAGGTTACTTGAATCTGGTAGCATGCAGACTGTCATAAAAACTGTTGAGTGTATGAGAACCACCAAGCTCCAGATCCCTGGGCCCCACTGGCAGGACTCTGATTTACTAGGTCTGGGTGAGACTAGGAATTTGCGTTTTAACAGATCCTGGGGGTGACTCTGATGCAGATAGGCATCCAGCCTCTTTGAGAAACATAAGGACCACGGAAACGGCTTAGAAGTCATCTGATCTGGTAACCTTAAGCCTGGAAATACACCAGAATCATCTGAAGAGCTTAAATACTGAATTAATTCCATCATCCAGGGTGGGGCCTGGGCATCATATATTTTACAGCTCCCAGATGATTCTAACATGGAGCTGAAACTGAGAACTGCTGAAACGGAGTCCTATCCTGTCATTTGTGCGTGTGCGTGCTCAGATGCTCAGCTGTATCTCTTTGTGACTTCATGGACTGAAGTTCATCAGGCTCCTCTGTCCCTGGGATTTCCCAGGCAAGAATACTGGAGTGGGTTGCCATTCCCTTTTCCGGGGGATCTTGCTGACCCAGGGATCGAAACTACATCTCCTGCGTCTCCTGCATTAGCAGGAGAACGCTTAAACAAATGAGCCACTTGGGAAGCCCATTTGTCATCTACCAGTAGGAAAACAGGTCCTGAGAGGGACCAAGGCCACACAGTCATTACTGACCAGAAATTAGGAGCCAGTCTTCACAGCTTGAGGCAGGCATTCAGAGCCCCTAGCCAGGAAGATGCTGTTGTGGGTCCTGAGCTGCAGAGATCTGTGCTTGTCTTTTGGGGTTCTGGTGCCCAACAGGCCCTGATGAGAAACTCCCCCACAGCCCAGGGTAGAGAGCCCTGGACTAGCCAATGCTGCTGGCAGCCTGCACTCACCCAGAGAGGCCAGCACGGCCACGGCCACCAGGAGCAGGGCCAGGAAGAGGTAAAGAATCCTCACGGACGTGTGCAAGGACAGGTTCTTCTGGCAGCGGCTGCAGTGGGGTCCCGGCTGGCCTGTGGGGGGTGGGGAGGGTGGCGACAAAAAAAGCCCAGTGGTGGAGGCTGCGACTCAAAGGGCCAGTTCTCCTGTTCTGGCCTGTCTCGGCACATTTTGAACCATCCTCGGAAAGGGGGCTGTCGCTGGTCTCCATCTCCACCCACTTCACTGCCTTTTCTCGAGGTCTTGGAGCTTTTAGGAATGGGCATGCATGCTAAGTCGCTTCAGTCGTGTCTGACTCTGAGCGACCCCGTGGACTGTAGCCCACCAGGCTCCTCTGTTCATCGGATTCTCCAGGCAAGATTACTAGAGTGGGTTGCTGTGCCCTCCCATGGGATCTTCCCGACCCAGGGATTAAACCTGCGTTTCTTATGTCTCCTGCATTGGTAGGTGGGCTCTTTACCACTAGCACCACCTGGGAAGCCCACAGCTTTTAGGAATAGGTGAGACCATAGTCGGGGCCTTGGAAGAACACTGGCATTATGTTATCATTTTGTCTCCATGGCGTTGTCATTCAGCCCCCACGGTAGGGAATCACCCCTGCCCAAAACATCAGCCTTTGTCGTGATCCGCACTACAGGGCAGCCAGCCTTGTCTCACCAGGGGGTGACCAACTCCTCCCAGTTTGCCCAGGAAGTTCCTGGATCTTAGCACTGAAAGTCTCTTGTTAAGGGAACTCCTTGGAATCGGGCAAACCAGGATGGCTCGCCAAGACTGTCTCAGTTTTAAAAACTCTAAGTCACACCTCGTGGGAAACCCCTCAGTCCCAGGCCAACCAGAAGATCGGTCACTAGTCCCCAGACTTTGGGGGTCACTTGAAGTTCTCCTGGAATCCAAACGGATGGTTCCAGTGTGTCAGCTGGTCCCTTGTACAGAAGCAGGAGGGAAGCCAGTGTTCCTGGAGACCCTGGGAGGTGGTCATTGCCCAGTGAGAAAGCTGTGATATTCCCAATTGTGCAGTTTCTAAGATGGATCCAACTTCAGCTGCAAATTATGAGTAACAAGAATGTTTAAAAACCCTGATGCCCATCCACGCTCCAGACCAAGAGATCAGAATTTCTGAGGGTCGGTCTCAGACATCCCAGGGTGACGACAATGTACAGCCAACGCTGAGAATCTAGACTGAAACCCGGCAAGAAGCCCTAGGCCAAATAACAGTTCATGGGGCATTGGTTTCTCATGCCAAGCTGGGTCCCGTGAGCTTGAGAAGGACACACCACTTGAGCGGCATGATGAAGGGGACACTTGTGGAAGGTGGGTCCTGGGGGAGATGGCAGAGGTCCCCGGTAGGTCTCAGGAGTAGCCCTGAAGACAGATGTCACATGTGACAAACTTTGACTTCATCTGTACTGCGTAACCCAGGCCTGTGCAACTCCACCCTTTAAGCCTCCAGGCAGCAGTGGGGAAGGAACAGCCTGGATGGTGAAGCCATGTGGATAGGCAAGTCTCTCCCCAGCCTGGGGCTGAGGGCAGGGGCGGGGTGGTTCTCAGCCCAGAGAGGGGATCAGAGGGGCGCTCCGGAGCCCTTACCCTCCTGTGTGCATGGGAAGGACGGCATGTCCTCGTCGTCAGCAGCCAGCTCCTCTTCTGTGACACACAGCGCATCTCCGTCACCAGCTGCTGACCTCACTGAGATGAAGCCAGCACCGTCAGACCCCAGGCTGGGGCCCTGCTGCACCCACCCCTCTCCAGATGCCCCGTTCATTTATAGTCCCGAGCCCCTGTGCTCACCCTCACCTCGGGTCCAAGTCAGCCCACCTGAGCTCCAGGTGACCTGATGGTAATCAGAGAAAAGGGGGATGGAGGGCAGGATAGAATGGCTAAGGGACCAGGACATCCCAGCATCCAGGAGAGGAGAGTTCATGATCTCTGGCAAACTGGTAAAAATACACAGGCCAGCCCAGCTGCCCACTCTATCTACACCTTGCTCAGATCCCTGGCATGAAATAAGAAGAAATGTTGGTGTTTAGTCGCTAAATCATGTCTGATTCTTTGCGACCCCGTGGGCTGCAGCCCCCCAGGCTCTTCTGTCCATGGGATTTCCCAGGCAAGAATACTGGAGTGGTTTGCCATTTCCTTCTCCAGGGGATATTTCCAATGCAGGGATCGAATCCACGTCTCCTGCATTGGCAGGCGGATTCTTTACCACTGAGCCACCAGGGAAGCCCAAGAAGAAATATAGGTTGCGTGATGTGGCTCAGCACACTTTCATCCCTGGCACATGGTACCCAAAGCAGGATTCTGCTTCTGCAGGGACAAGGATGAATCTGGCTCCAGTACAGTCCCCATCAAGACTCTGCGTCCAGCCCAGCTGAGGGGTGGGAGGCACTGCAGAGGGGAGGAGGGGGCAGTGTGAGGATACAGGATGGGCAGAGCCTGTGCCTCACATGCTGCCTAATGCAGGACCTGCCGAGGGTGGACGGCACTGAGGCAGGGACAGGTCTCATGTCGGAAGGCTGATCTAGCGCTTGTTCCCTGGGAACTATGCTCCCTAAATAAGACCTTCATTCAGAAGATTATTCCGCTTCCCCTAGACACTGTGTCCTTACCAGATCTGGTCTTTTTATGAATGACTGGAAGAAAGATGCCCAAAATAGGCAGCATGAACACAAACATCCCAGTGAATGTTTGAGAAATGAGGTGGTCTGCACTGAGCTGACCAGGGCTTTTGTGCTGGGATGTGGGGGTGCAAGCTGATGATGACAACTGAACTGCTTGGGAGATATCTGGTGGGGGGATTTTATAAACCATGTCTAAACATCCAGAGGCAATAGAAGAAAAGATGAATACTTGTGACTACATTAAAGTAAAACAGTAAAACAACACTTTTGCATGGCTAAAAAAGCAAATGACAAGGAGAAAATATTCGCGACATACATCACAGATAATTAATATACCAAATTTATAATGAGCTTTTAAAAATAGAAGAAATAAAGGAGACAAAATCCTATAGAAAAGTGAACAAAAGACCAGAACAATTATGAAAGATATAAAAGTGGTACCCAAATAAATAAAAAGATGGTTAACTTTACTTATAAGATAAAAGCAGTTTAAAACTACACTGTGATAACATTTCTCACCCATCCGACTGACAAAAAAGCAGAGGCTTGACAATACACTCTGTTGGCCTAGGTGGTGGAGAGTTGGGATCTGAAAGCAAAAATGGCCCAAGACTTGTAGAGAGGGTTTAATATATGCATTTACCCTTTGACCCAGCAATCACACTTTTATGAATTTGTCTAGGATAAATACCTCCGACAATCTGAAAATATATGTGGCAAGGTTATTCTTTACAGGATTATTTATAATGTCAAAAACTGGGAACTATCTAAGCATGCAAGTACAGGAGATTGACTAACATCCAATGGCATATATACACACAGTGGTGCTCAGCACAGCTATGCAAATGAATAAGGGAATCTCTATTAACTGATGTGGAGTCACTTCCGGGAGATATTACAAGAAAATAACAAAGTGCAAAGGAGCACGCATGATGTGCCATCTTTTTTATAAGAAAGAAGGGAAAATAAGAAGGCATCCATATATATGCTTATCACTAAAAGAAGAAATGCAGGAAGAGTCCCAGCGAAAAAACAACAAAGCTGTTTTCTACAAGGGATGGACTGGGGGAAAAGACTACAGAAAAGTCACCCTCCTCTGACTCTAATTTTGTGTATAGTTTGGATTTCTAAAATTATGCTAAGTTTTTACATATTGAAAAATTAAATTTTATTAATAAGAATACTTGGAACCCGATAAGCCTTGCTTGCTGGAATGAATACAATAAATATACTAAACGGAGAAACAAGGAAAAAACTAATCTATTATGACATAGTTTAGTTTTTTAGACTGTGTAACCTCAGTCTAGGGTGTGATAGGGTAGGATTGGGGAAGAAGTGCAAACAAATCTTGAACCTTCCAAGAAACTTATTCTGTTGTTGTAACATGGGTAAAGCGATTTGGAAGTCATTTTAGATTAATTCAAGACGGAGCAAATAGAGTAAATGCATTGATTGGTTTGGACCTAGGGATCTCACTATGGAAAAGGGGATCAGAAATATAGGATGGAAGGGACAAGAAAGAACCCTCTGGGAATGGACTGAAGTTGAAGGTATCAGTGGGAATTCATAACCTCTAAAATGTGTTTATGTATGAATATATTTGTTTACATCCACATATATGTATAGAGGTATCTATATTTGTAGCTATGTGTAGACACATAATTTTGTTGAAATTTCCAGGAAGCAAAGATATCAAAATAGCATTGAGCATGTCTAGCAACCCAGATCTTGGTCTCTCACACCATTTCCCACTAAAAAGAACCAGGGCACCTTGAAGAAATGATTAATTCTATGGTTGGGCAGGAGATAGACAGAAAATGAATCTGGAACATCTTGCTATTTCAGAAATTAAGGGACTGCTCAAAAAAAAAATCATAGGGGCATGTCACAAGTACATAGAAACCAACCTGAACAACTTGAGCACTGAAATATTTAAGTATAATTATGCAATTATGAGTCATTGAAAAAAAATAGGAATCCATACCACAGACAAACTGACAGGGAGAAGGGAGGGCTCTTATTACTTCTGGAGCTGGGGGATCAGCAATCATCATGGTCAAGACCAGATCAGGCAAGAACCATCAATGAGTACCACCTCTTGGGAAAATTTTGATGAAGAACAGCATGTATGTCTGTTTATGTATAAGCCTTTACACACCACCTTAAAGTGTCTCTTTACAGACTAGACTACTTAATATTGCAGAGGAGGAAAAAAGCCTCAGTAATTATACACTGAGGAAATCAGGCAACACTAACCAGGAGAGGGACAGATGGACATGGTATATCTTTAGATGTGACAGTTGAGCAGGACACACCATCATCTACAAAATTTATTGGCCAAGGATGCAGAACCCCAATTGAATCATGAGGTAATATGAGAAAAACACAGCATGAAAATTGTATTTAAAAAGTTGGTGGGGGACTATGTTTTCAAAAATATTAGAGTCTAAAAAGACAACACAAGGTGAAAGAGACATGACAACCAAATACAGTCCTTAATGTCAGAATGGATCCTGTGCTGGAGGGAAAAGGAAATCTATTGAGGGGATTATTTGATCAACGAACATCAGAATACCTACGGTAAATTAGATACAGAATTGAAGCAAATTCAGTAGTTCATGACTGTACCCTGATCATCTTCCTGTTCCTAGGAAATCCACGCTGAAGTGTTCAGAAGTAAAGAACCACAGTGTATGTAAATTACCCTCAAGAGCTTCAGAAAAGGTAAACAGGAAGGAAATCCAAAAAAGAGGAGATACATCTATACTTACAGCTGATTCGCTTTGCTGTACAGCAGAAAGTAAAACAACATTGTAGAAGCAACTACACTCTAATACAAGGACCCTGATCAGTAACAGTATCATAACCTCCTGAATTTCCTGCTTGAGTTTCCTCTTCATAGTAACAGACTCCAGGTACCCTCTATGTGATGGAGTCAGTGTGTTTTCAGCTGTGTGCATGAATGTGTGTGTGTGTGTGTGTGTGTGTGTGTGTGTGTATGTGTGCACGCTTTGACGGAGAGTGGGCACAGCGGCAGAAGAAAGGCTGACAAGGATGGGAACCCTTTCTACGTATCCTAAGAAATCAGCCTCTTCAGCCCTGCTCTGTGTCTTGGGCTGCTATCCCATCATCAATCTGCCAAGAGTTTAAGAGGATCACTCTGCCTGGGAGGTTACCAGCACTGGCATCAGTTTTCCATAAAGCAGCGCCCCAGGCGAGGCGGTGCCTTCTGTGCCGTGACCACCAAAACCTCACCCTAACTAGCGGGGCCCTCTTACCCCCAACTTCTCAGCCAGAATGACGCTGTTGGATATACCGCAGCATTTGGGGTCCCTTGGGGAGGTATTCCTTCCATTCTTAGAGCAGAGACGCCTTCCAGGCCTTCCTGCCCGTTTCTCATTTCTTTCCTCCTCTGGTGGGGCTTCTCTGCCCACCCCCGTGATGAGGTCTCCTCCCTGTTCTGTTTCCAGGGTCAATTTCATCACTTTGCTGTTTATAGCCTTTGCAGGGAATCTGGGAAGGCTTAAATCAAGCAAGATTAACACTAACCTTCAGCGAACACTCCCTCGGAAAGCACACAGCTCTCATAACTCTGCTCTCCTGTCGAGAGCCCCAGGATGGGCAGTCGTGAGCAAGTGGGAATTCACAGAGACCCATCTGATGCCTCGTGGGGTAGCCCACGTGAAGGGAACTGCTGGTGGGCACGATCTCAACTCTCTTTAGACGAGAGACTTCACAAGTGTTTGGCCCCATTTCCTTTGCTGGCCTCTCGGCTCCATAACTCACAGCACTGTTCCCCAGCGTCCCCAAAGAGATCTTCTCTTTCTAATCCTTCAGGCTTCCTGTTTACTAGTGCTGAACCACGGACCCCGGGGACCCTCATTTACCTACGTCTGGAAGGCTGTAGCAACTGTCCCAGCCCTGTTCCTCTGAATGAGAACATAATCCAAAGCATTTGTGAGGGTTTTAGAAGCCAAACTGTTAGCAAGCATGGACTCATTATACTCACATTACACCACGACTGAGCCAGTGAGAGGATGGGAGAGGAGACAGACCTAAAGAATGGAGACGAGCTTGGCTGGAGAACACAAAGGTGATGACGGGCGAGATGATGGTGGATGAGGCAGGATCTGTACTCTGCCCTTGCACTGGACCAAGTGGAGTCGGCGGAGGCAGGAAAAGAATCTCCTCCCCAGTCCATCTTCTGCACTGCCTGTTCCCATGCCTTCTGGGGCATGTCATTTAGTGTTGGGTGCCCTGGCTTTCCAGAATTTTCAGAGAGAGGGGGAGTGGGAAGGGAACTTGTTAAGTCACAGAGCCCATTTGTCATGTTACAAAGGCTCAGAGAGGTTAAGTGATCTGTTAGCTAGTGGTTCCTAAATGCCCAGCAATCTGAAAAGTCAAAGTGTTAGTTGCTCAGTTGTGTTTAATTCTTCGTGACCCCATGAACTGTAGCCTGCCAGCCTTCTCTATCTATGGGATTCTCCAGGCAAGAATACCGAAGTGGGTTGCCGTTCCCTTCTCCAAGGGATCTTCCCAACCCAGGGATTAAACCTGGGTTTCCTGTTTTGCAGGGAGACTCTTTACCATCTAAGTCACCTGGGAAGTGATCTGAAGTAAGATGCAAATACACTTACGGAGTTCTTGCACAGCTACACACACGCGCGCACACACACACACACACACATACACACACACACACACACACACACAAGCCACAGAGCTCCCAAAAGCCTCATCCATCTGGGCCCGGCATCTGTTTGCACATCTGGCCTGCCAGCAGTTTGTCACCTCCTTGAGGTCAGGAAGTCTTTCCTGGGCCTCTTTCAACACAGGGCGGACCTCAAGCGGATATTCAAAATAGATGGGTTTACTGACCCTTTGTGAAGGCCTGCATCCTTAGAGTATTGCTAACTTCTGCCCTTTTTGATTAAGAGCTCAGTTAAAAAAAAAAAAAGTTTAATGACAAAATATGGTTTAAACATGATCTATTTTTAGAGTTCTCCATGGCGAGGGAGTGCTGGGGAGTTCTGATGAATTCAGGATGCAAAGGCTTAAAGGAGCAGAAATTTTGAAAGAATATACAGGGAGGGGCCTAATGTTTGGATTGAAAAGGAATGAAAGAGGGATTTGGGGGTGGTGCGGCAAAATTTGGGATCTGCTTCCCCTCTCTTTCCCCAGAGCTGCAGCAAGGGTTATGATTTTTCGCTCCTAAAGGCTAAAAAGACTCCCTTTTTGTGGGAGGGGGGTTTAATTTTCTCCATCTGTGTTCAGTTGATCACTTTAGAATCCCACCAGCATTTTTATGGCCCTCTCAACTCAGGCTGCAGTTCTCTCCTGCATCAAATGTAACCCATCCATGAAACTGAGGGCTTCTTGACATGCTGAAAATGAAGGAGCCCCATCGTGTCAAATATTATGGGCTGCCGGGTCCTGGGATGGTTGGAGAGGTCGCCACAGGTGTCTGAAACGAGGTCACCTTTCTAGGAAGGCAGAAACAGGCTCTAGTTGTATTTTCTCTCTTTCATCCTTCTTTCATTTTGCTGACTCCAGGATAAAGGCTACTGGGACGGCAGCGAGTGGGGCTTGGGAAAGGAGTATATCCTTGGGATAGGGCAATGCCTGAACTCACGAGTATTTGGGAAAACCTCTCTTTGGGGACAAACTGGGGACAGCCTGCTGTTCTGGGTACCAAACTTCAAAGACATTGTATGTCCGTTTCAGCCTCCCCTGTTCTAGAGGGAGCTGTCATGAGGGAGCATCCCGCATGACCTACCCAAGGCATAACTGGCCCCACACTTCAGCTAGAGAGCTCTACCCAAATTCCAAGCAATGACCTTTACAAACAAATTAGCCTTCGAAGACACCGCTGCAAGCTCAGTCTCATGAAGCAGTGGCAGCCACTGGAGATTTGAAAGAGCCTCTGTTTTGTCCGTACCTACGGTCATGTCATCCAACTCAAATATCAGAGGGACAGCCACAAGGGAACGCCCTTGTTTTTTCAAGCCTTGGCTCCCACAGAGCCACGTCTAGAGAGTTCGATTTGAAGGTTCCCGAGTGGGCACGTGGCTGGGCGTGACTCCTGGCTCTGCTGAGGTTAGACCAGGTTCACCTCACCCTGTGGAGGTGGAAAATAGCCCCAACCTGCTAACACAACTGTGGCCGTGGACTCAGGCTTGCTTTTGGTTGACCGAAAATGTGGAGTTCATTCACTCTTTGGCCTTTCTGGGACTGCAATCTCCCATCAGAGTCAGCGAGGGGGAGAGATTCGAGGAACTGAATAAAAGGGCTTTCTTCAGGAACTTCAAGGAACATATTTTGATGATTATCTTCTATGGAGTTCACAGAGTGGGTTTTCAAAACAGCCAGTTGGGTCAGTAAAAATAAAGATTTCGGACTCTTCTCAGGAACCAAGGCTATATTTAAAGTCACAGAGAAATTGTAGTTTACGGTTGGAGAATGCTGTAATTACTGTTGAAAAGCTGTTTTCCTTGGAAGCCTTCTGGCATGACCCTCTCGCCACAGTCTTCCGCTGCAGATGCGTCTATATTCGGGTGGGAATCCATCTGTCCTCTGCTCTGATGAACTGGTCCTTCCCTTTCAGATTCGCCTGCTCAGGAGGTATCATGCTCTGCTTCCCTGTGACAGTTGCCGCCTCTCTGCACCTTCATTCCTAAAATCCACATCTGATGCTCTGGGACAGGCATTACCTCTCTCCCTCTCCCCTCCCAACGCTTCTGCCTGAATCCTCATAGCCAGCCCATGGCTCCCAGCATCGGCTGTCTTTCACGGTTTCCGTAACCACAGAGGTTGTGGGCAGACTCTCTCTCAATCCTAAATTACCTTCCTTCCCTTTCTTGCCCTTAGTGTTCTCACTGGGGCACTCTTGGCATTAGGGTGGCATAAATCTCTACTACACAAGGTTCACCCACACTGTGCAGACATCTGGCGTGGTGACCCACGGAGTGCCAGGAGCAATCCCTGGTTATTTGTGATAAACTCAAAATGCCAACTGGGGGACTTCCCTAAGTGGTCCAGTGGCTAAGACTCTGCGCTCACAATGATGCAGAGGGCCTGGGTTCCATCCCTGGTCTGGGAACTAGATCTCATGTGCCACAATGAAAGACCAGATGTGCTGCAAGGAAGGGTTCACATGCCACAATGAGCAAAGGCCGAAGATTCTAAGCGCCACAACTGAGAGCCGGCACAGGGAATATATGTACACGTGTGGCTGATTCCCTGCTGTACAACAAAAACTAGCATAGCACTGTAAAGCAACCATGCGTGCTTAGCTGCTCAGTAGCGTCTGACTCTTTGAGACCCCATGGATGATAGCCAGGCTCCTCCGTTCATGATATTCTCCATGAAGGAAGATTGGAGTGGGTTGCCATGCTCTCCTCCAGGGGAATCTTCCCAATCCAGAGATAGAACCCAGGTCTTCTGCATTGCAGGCGGATTCTTTACCATCTGAGCCACCAGAGAAGTCCCTAAAAAGAAACTATACTCCAATAAAAATTAATAAAAAACAAACCTGGAAGCTGTGGGTAGGTTAAAGGCTAACACTATGCCATTTTATATAAAGGATTTGAGCATCCTTGGATATTGGTACACCTGGGGGATTTTGGAATAAAACCCCACGGATATGGGGGGCGGTATTTGAGAAGAGCATCTTGATTGTTCACTCAGTACAGCAGACCTCAGCCCTCTCCCATCATATACACACTGGTCTCCTCTGTGGAGATAGCACCTCCTCCACTGCCCTTGAACTCCACAAGTCCAGTGGATGGGAAGGGTGGGAATCATTAGTTTCTTGATCTTGACCATCATGTCTGGGCCTTCAAACCCCTCACTCTCTCTACTTGTCACCACTTCTGGTCATGCTTTCTTTCACATGGGGATTCCCCTTCTGTCTCTGGGCTCTGTGTGCAAAATAGTGAGAAAACCATCAACTTCATGAGCTGCTATAAAAATGAGACAACGTGTGAAAAGTACCAGATACTTGATAAATGGGAGTATCAGCCATTTTTATTAGAATTATTTTTCTATCCTGCTTGAACTCTGCTGTCATTTATTTCCCTTCCCTAAGGTCCGTCACACTCAGGACTGGTTTTCAACTTTCAAAAACTCCAATTTTTCCTTTTCACTCAGCAATCTCCTGTCTAAGAATTACTTTTTAAAGTGATAAATATACCACTAGGCAAAGATGGACATGTAAAGATTATCTGAATGATGTGATAAATGCAAGAAAAAATGTATATACCTTAAGTGTCAATTGATAAAAGATTGGGCTTCCCTGATGGCTCAGACAGTAAAGAATCCATCTGCAATGTGGGAGACCTGGGTTCGATCCCTGGGTTGGAAGATCCCCTGGAGGAGGGCATGGCAACCCACTTCAGTAATCTTGCCTGGAGAATCCCCATGGACAGGCTACAGTCCATGGGGTTACAGAGAGTCAGACATGACTGAGCAACTAAGCGCAGTACAAAGGATTGATTAAATAAATTCTTATAAAGCCATACTATGGAATATAATGCAGCTGTTAAAAAAGAATGAAGATCTATACTTACTGCCCAAGGAATATGTCTAGGTTCTGTTGTTGGAATTTAAAAATACATATAGAAATACATCTATAGTATAATCTTACCTATGTGGAAAAAAAAATCTGTGTACAAATAAACACAGAAGAATTTCTGGAAGAATTCTCATCCAAATCTTATCAATTTTCTCTGAGGGGTAGGAGTTCATGTGAGGACTATTTTTTTTTCCTTTTTTGCATTTTTCAAAAATTTTATACTGGGGATGGATGGTAAAAAGATTCAGTGCAACTAGTGATGCAAAAAACCTATGTCTACATCCTGGGGTACCGTGAAGGCAGCCTTTCTTTCTACAAGCAAAGCTCAGGCACTCATGTCTCCATCATCCCCAGGCCCCCCCTCCCCTTTTCTTCTCTCCCCTGACCTTCTAATGAGCCAGCCAGTCCCACCTTGAAAATTTCTTCACGCCTGGCCTGCTTCTTGCTTTAACTTTTTAGCTGTCTTTTTCTCAAACTTCTCTAACACAAGGCCTCCCTGGGTTTTTGTTTCAAATCTGCCCACTCTTCTCTCGGTCTATGCCACCTGTTTTTTTTCAGGATCGAATAACCCTGAGCAAAGCCTGTCCATCAACAGTCAATGCTGTTGACCATTTCCTCCTTCTTGGAACTTTCTCCTCTCAATTTCCATGATGTTACATCCTCCTTCGTCCCCTGTGTCCCTGACCGCTCCTCTTGGCTCCATCACAGGCTCATTTTCTTCTTCCCTCATGGCTTTCTCTACAAGTAGAGATTTCCCAACGTGGGTGAATGTCATTAGAGAACTAGCAAGCAGGCCATCTTCTGACAAACCCATTCAGGGCCTCTCCAAAGTCAACAGGACACAGTTGGAGTCCTTGGCGTGGTGCTCAAGGCCTCCTGGTCCTGTGGCTCCCAGCGTTTCTCTGCCAAACCCTCAACCTCCAAGCCAACCTCTCTGCCCATCACCCTTGAATGCACTTACCCAATGACAGTGCCCGCCCCTCCTGCCTGTCTCTTGCATGACCCCATCCAGAGCTTGCTCACCTTCTACTACATCCTAAAGCCTTCCCCACCTGCCCCAATGTGAAAGGTTCTTTCTCTCCTCAGATTTCTATGGAATCTACTGTCTGTACCATTCACTGGTGCCTTCACGTCATCCCCCCTTGATTACTTGGTTCTCTTCTGTTTTTTCTAACTTTTATTGGAGTATAGTTGCTTTACCATATTGCTTTAGTGTTAACTGTAAAACAAAGTGAATCAGCTAAATGCATATATATATATATATATATATATATATATATATATATCAGCTCCATTTTTGGATTTCTTCCCATTTAGGTCACCATTGAATAGCATTCCCTGTGCTATATAGGAGGTTTTCATTAGTTATCTATTTTATACATAGTAGTGTATTTCTATTATGTGGCTGGGGCCCTAGAATGTCAAGGGAGATTGTGGAAGGTTTCCCTAAACTGGGGGAAAGATACATAAGAACTGCCCCCAAAGGCCTTCACAAAACCTGCCAAAGTGTTCACCAACATCTACTGAGAAGCAGAATTCTTTATCTCCTCTTTCAAATAAGCTTGAGAGGGGAGTCTTCAGCTATTAAAATCATCCCAGCTAGAAGGCAAGGTGGCCAGCATGCACCGCTCCATTCCCCCACCCCTCCGCCCCTGCCTCAGGCCATTTTTTTGACTCTGTGCACCTTTGCCATGTCAGACCCCCTCCAGTGCCCTTCGGTCTGGGGATGAAGGTTGGGCTTCCAAAAGGGACCCAGTCTGCACCTTGATAAGTGGATACAACCCCCCTGCCAAGCAGCGGGAGGTAGATTTTCCGGGATCTCACTGCTGTTTTCTGAGTCCCCTGCCCTCCCACCTGCCTTTTGCCTTCAGGGTGTGGGCACTGCTCCCTGATTCCATGCAGAAGGGCTTTTCCCCCAGGCTTGGGGGACAGCAGGATGTGGGTCTGCTCATCTATGGAAGCTGAGGCCAAGTCTCCCTGGGCACAGTGACCCATGCGGCAGGCCTGCCTCCAACCATCTCTCTACCAAGCCGCTTCCGCTTGGCCCTCAGCCCAAAGCTCCTGGGCTGAGTCCCAGGGCATCAGGGCAAGATGGGCCTCGGGACCACCAGCAGGAGGAAGGTGGGCCGGAGAAGGGANATGGAAGCTGAGGCCAAGTCTCCCTGGGCACAGTGACCCATGCGGCAGGCCTGCCTCCAACCATCTCTCTACCAAGCCGCTTCCGCTTGGCCCTCAGCCCAAAGCTCCTGGGCTGAGTCCCAGGGCATCAGGGCAAGATGGGCCTCGGGACCACCAGCAGGAGGAAAGTGGGCCGGAGAAGGGAACACTGACCAGAGCCTCGTGTGTGGCCAGGATCAGAGCCTGTGTCCTTGACTCTCAAATCAGTCATCTCTGCAGTGAACTGAACTACTCCATGGGGACCTCACGTGGCTGGAAGGGGCTCCTGCCACTGGACCGTCTCACTGGAGATGTGGGAATAATTCCACAGGTGGCTGTTAAAGGCTCAGACAAGCCAGTGGGCAGCTCCAAGGTGGGCCTGTCACCAGGGGTGGTGGCAGCTGTGTGCCCTCAGGTGTGAGAGGGGCTGGACTGGGGGCCTGGGGCTGGCTTGCATCAAAAGATGCGGCTGCCTGGGCGGCCCCGCTGCCAGCCAGTGGGCAGGCGGGTGGGAGGCGCCTCAGGGTGGAAACAGTTTGGCTGGCAGAGCGGGCCTGGCGCCTGGCCGCTGGTGGTGGCACTCCTTAGCAGACCTGTTTTCTTGTCTAAGTACCGCCCCAACCAACCCCCACAAAGCATAACATCACCGTGTTTAGCTTTGAGCAGGGCTGGTGAGCCTTTGCCAGCCCATGTAATCCTCAGACCCACGGCAGATTGGTGGGAGAGATCGAAGCTAGCTTCCCCCAGAGAAGGGCTGTCCTGGAAGGGGCCGGGCCCATTTTTCTGGCACTTTCCTTTTTCCATGTGGGGGAAAAAAAAAAAATCTGATTCTTCACAGTCCACAGATTCCCTAAGGCCAAATATTGACTGCCTGGCCTGGCTTCTCCCTCTCAGGTAGAGGTGGCAGCTCTTCCTGGCTCCCGGGGAGGATGAGGGAGACAAAGAGGGAGACCCTGCCGGGAGGCGTGATGGGAACACACCCGGCCTTCTCCGCAGCTCTGAGGCCCGGGGCCCTGGGATGTCATGGGAGATCGTGGAAGGTTTCCCAAAACTGGGGGAAAAATATACAAGAGCTGCCCTGAAGGCCTCAGCAAACAGGAATGCAGCCCCCCACGGTGGTGAGACTGCTTCTTGAGAGAAAAGGGCAGGCCTCGGGCTTCTTACTTGGAGCCCACAGCCTCCCAGCCAACAAGCTGATCCTCCTCAGAGACCTCCTCTAAACCCATTCATAGCAGCTCTTTCCCTTTCCTCCTCCACTCAGAGGAATGCTGCTGCCTCACTGACTTTCAGAAAGGCGGGTCATGTGTTCCCAATTCCCTCCCCAGGAATTGGGTGTGTGTGTTCCTCTTTCAGTCTGATTTTTTGTGACCCCCATGGACTGTAGCCCACCAGGCTTCTCTGTCCGTGGGATTATCCAGGCAAAAATACTGGAGTGGGTTGCCATGCCCTCTTCTAGGGGATCTTCCTGACCCAGGGATCAAACCCGGGTCTCCCAACATTTCAGGCGGATTCTTTACCATTTGAGCCACCAGGGAAGCCTCCCACCCCCACAAGAACTGGGTGTCTCCTCCATGTTAGAGGTGTTCAGCCCTGCCTGTCTTTCCCTCACCGTCTTTTCTCCCCAAGTGTTCTTCTGGAATGTTGGTGGAGCCCAACCTCTCTGAGAACATGCAGCATCTTAACCACCATCATCCACATCCAGAGCAGCGTGGGCCCTGAGCCTGTGGTGAGAGGTGGCCTCAGATCTTTCTGGAAGCTTCTGGTAGTGACCTCCTGGGGTTGCTGACCAGGACAGGACTGCACCACAGATGAGGGAGCTGATAACAGGAGCTCGGTGAGGAAGGCCCCTCTCTATTGCTAAGGGAACTCCCTGGAGTTGGTGATAACCTGCTCGCCTCACCCCAGGAAGCTCAAGACACGGTGTGGCCGCCAGGGAGCACAGACAGAGGGACCAGAGACCAGAGGGAAGGAAGAGGGATGTACGTACGTATGAGCAAGCACACTGGCCTGGAGGTCAGGAGCTCTGGGCTAGTCCCCCTGACTAGCTGTGAATCTTAAGCTAGTCCCTTCTCTCGTCCACAAGCCCAGCAGTGTAATTTGCACGTTCCAGTGCAAAATAAAAATGCTGAGCTCCCTTGTTTAAAAAATTATTAATAATTTTAAGACAGGGGAATTCTCTGGTGCTCCAATGGTTAAGACTCCATGCTGCCAATGCAGGGGGCATGGGTTCAGTCCCTGGTCAGGGAACTAAGATCCCACATGCCAAAAAAATATTAAAATAATAATAATTTTAAGACAGCAACAGCAGACCATTGAACCTCATGAACAGCTCTGGGACCTTGGGGGACTGCACAGGTGATTCAACCATAAGGCCAGTCCTACCTGCTTGGGCCTCAGTTTCCCCAACCACACACCATGGAGGCTGTCATCAATCAGAGGTTTACCCATGAAGCCTTTTCTTCACAGGAACCCTGAACCCTTCTATGGCAGACAAGGCTGCTTCGTCAACACCCCATGAGAACATAGTGGAAAGCCCTGTGGATGACCCAAAAGCCCCTGGTCGTTTTAACGTTCAGTAAGTGGAAGAGGTGTTAGGAGTAAAAGCATCTGCCTGGCTCCTATGGAAGGATTAGAAGGAAGTAGGTGAGACAGGATCCATCTTCAAAGTTTCCAGACTCACAGTATGACTCCAGAGCTGGCTTCTCCCTTAGCCTGAGAATGAGCATGAAGCCCAGATGTCCACTCTCCCTGGCCTCAAGAAAGCCAGGGTCCAGGGATGAACATCTGGGATCAGGTCTGCTTCTTGTTTCCATCCCAGCAACTGGGTGCAAGGACCACTGTGGTGATGCTCACTGGCCCAGGGAGAGCTCAGGCCTGGGCCACTGATCTTCCACCACAGTTCTGTCCCCAGGGAGTCAGAAGTGGGTCAGGCAGGGTTCAGAGGTTGGGAAGGGCAGGGCCTGGGCTAAGAAACTCAGTCACAGCAGGTCTCTCCTGGGATTGAAACTCCCAGAGGAGGATCCCGTGGGGTAAAAGGCTAGATGGGGGTTGCAGCAGAATGTGAGATGGGTGTGCTAGACGAAGTCACATTGCTAGAAGCTTTGGGCTGTAGCATCATTCCGTGCTGACTGGTTAAAGGGATCAAAAACTTCTCTGGTAATTACAATGGCTTTTCAGGCAAGAGCAATGACAGATGAGAACGTTCTCCATTCTCCCTCTCTTCTCCCCTACCTCTGGACTTCAGGGCTCCATCCTGTCCTCCTAAGACTTCTCCAGACGATACGAAAGGCGTAGGGAAGCCCCTGCCATCCTTCCCGTCGGAATCCTCCGGTCCTCAACCCGCCCGCCGAGAGTTGCCCGCCGCACCCGATCAGGGTGGAGAGCCCCAAGGGGGCTCGCCTCGGAGCTCCCGCGCGCGGGCTTACCTTTCATGGTCCCCGTTCCGAGGCCTCAGGCGGGCCCGGCCGGAGGCGGCTCGGCGGCCGTGCGACCCCGAGCGGAAGCCTGCGGGTTCCCGGAGGGCACCGACCGATCGCCTCCCTACGCGCCGCCCGCGGGAGTGGGACTCGGTGCCGGAGTCGCGCCGGAGCCCCGGCTGCGGAGGCGGCGCGCCGAGGGGAGGGTCCGCGGGGTCGCCGGCTGGGGGCGCAGCGCCCGGCCGCCCATCCCGCCGCGCGCTTCCCGTGGAGGCAGGCGAGGCGTGGACTGCGGCCTCGCCCTCCCTCCTCGTCACTGCTTGGGCCCCGGCCCAGATCAACTTCCTTGCTCTTTTCAAAACTGCCGCGGCCCGGCCTCTTTGTGCGGCCGAGGGTCCCCGCGCCCCGCCCGGCTGCCCGGAGTCCCAGCGCGGCGCGCAAGCCCCCGAGCCCGGCCCGGCCGCAGCTGCACTGGTGAGGGGTGAGGGGAGACCCAGGGAAGACCGCCTGGAGCCTGGGGGCTCTGGATTTTCGCCCTGCACGTTTTTTCCCTCGTCCATCTGAGGGGTAGAGGGACTGGAGAAGTTAGGATCCCCGGGTGCCAGCCCTAACACCCCACATTGTCTGGGACTGTCCCCCTTTAAGCTCTGAAAGTCCCGCATCCCGGAGAGCCCCTCAGTCCCAGCGGGGGCAGACCAGGACGGCTGGTCACGCCAGCTCTGCCACTCTGGGTGAGTGACTTTGAGTGGCTGCTCCATGTGGTTTTCTGCAAGAGAATACTGGGCCCTGAGCCCTCCCAACTTCTGTGATTTTGTTCCTGGAGGGGCCTCTGGTGTGAACAGCGATGATGTCTGAGGATAATGGGCCTCAGGCAAGGAGTGGTGATCTCCCCAGAGCCCCTCCTCCCGGAGCCTCACAAGTCATCCTCTCTGATGAGACACTTACTGAGTTCTAGCCACGGGCCAGGTCCTGCCCCAAACTCTGGGAGTGTGGGGAACATTCCACACCGTCCAGGTCTCCCTGTGGTTGTGTGGTGTGAGGAAAGATAACAGTTTAACAAGTAAAGGTGCTGAGGTGTGAGTCACGACATGTGAGGCACGCCGAGGTGTGAGGCACGATGTGAGGCACGCCGAGGTGTGAGGCACGCCGAGGTGGGACTAGCACGGTGGTTGGATGGGGCAGGGGGAGACCACCTGGCCTGCCCTCTTTCCATTGTCTCCATCTTCACACCTCCACCCCCACCCCAATTTGGCCCTTGGAGTAAAAAGTGTGTTTATGCTCAGTCGTGTCTGACTCTTGGCGACCCCATGGACTATAGCCTCCCAGGTGCCTCTGTCCATGGGATTCTCCAGGCAAGAATACTGGAGTGGGTTGCCATTTCCTCCTCCAGAGGCTGGAGTAAAGTAGGTCAGGCCAAAGGGGCAGGGAAACTTTCTCCTAAGCCTAGGAACTGAGAAGGGGCTAAGGACAGTTCATTCCCTGCCCCCCCCTGCCCCCCCCATTCACAAATCTGAGCCAATCAGAAAGGGGGATGCTCAACTCTCTCTAATCCCTTCCACTTCCCAATGGCAAGCTGAGCAGAGCTGGACCCAGCCCTGAAGAGGTTCAGACAGTGCACTGACTCCATGATTTCAGCTGAACTTCACCAGGACCTTGAGAAAGGGAGCCAAGAACCTGCTGCCCATTTTACAGGTGTTCAGTTCAGTTCAGTTCAGTTTAGTCGCTCAGAAGCAACCGAGATTCAGACAGGGTTTTGCCTACCTAGTAGTAGTCATGATGTACTCCTGGGGCTCTAAATCTGGATTCCAAGTCTGCCACATGAACCACAGTCTTCTACACTACGGCATGGATCAGGAGAGCACTTTGTAAACACCAGGGAGATAGCCACCCCAAAGGGTCCTTTAGCTGGTTTACCTGTGTATTAACGAGTTTAATCCTCATAGCAGTCCTAGGAGATAAGTACTATGATGGTCCTCATTTCTCAGAGGATAGATATTGCATTTAGCATCAGGTTGCTCTAAGTGGAGACGTCGGGATCTGAACCCAGGGAAGCTGCTGAATCCAGCATCTTTGTCCTTTGCCCCAGGGTGCACCATCCTGCCCCTCACAGAAGCTACCCAAATATTTGTTAAAAGAAAGAACAGAAAAATGGCCCTTGGCTTTCTCTATGCTTTCTTTAGTTGGCTAGATCCAAAATGTCTGGTGAGAAAAGGTCCTAACTCTGTATGCAAGAGTGCCCTCTCCCACACTTCCTTGCCCCCGTGGGATCGGGCGGTGTATGTATCCTGTGGTGTTGCTATGGTAATGCAGAAGCAGCCTCAGAGAAATGAAGCATGCCGGTGTGTGACTATAGAGGGGGCCTGGCTGAGCAGAGCTGGACCCAGCCCTGAATTGGTTCAGAGGATGAACTCCTGCTCCAAAAGGACTCTGGAAAGAGGAGTCCAGCACTGTAGAGCAGTAGGAAAGAGCTGGAGGCCCACTGGCCAAAGTACCAGAGTAGTTTAGAGAGGGAAGGAGGGAGAAAAAGGGGATAAAGGATGATCAGAGATCACGATCACAGATCACAGATGAAGAAGCGAGATAGACCCCTTAGAAATTACACCAGCCTTTGGGTGAGAGCTTTCAGATGCAACTTCAGGCAATTTCTATCAACAACCAGAGTGCTGAACCCAGGGTCAACTGGGATGACTTCCCTTGAGAGACCAGATTTTGGAACTGTTAGGGTGTGGCTCAGCTGGGACTTGAATGCAGAGGCACCAGACAGGGTGGGCGGGGTGGGATGGGCTAGGGAGACTGCTTAAAACTGTTTTTAACTTGAGTTGGGGTAGGGAAAGTGTGGGAACAGTTGCTTGTGGCACATATACCATAGTTATGTTGAAAGTCAAAGGAAATCACTAAAGAGCACAGGTCATTTGGAGGGAAAAAAACGTAATCACTACTGGTGGAAACTTCCATGTATTAATGAAGGTAGGAAGTCCCACCCCAGTCCTTTTTTTACACTGAAGTATAGTTGGTTTCTAATATTGTGTTAGTTTCAGGTGTACAGCAAAGTGATTCAGTTATATATGCAGGAGACCTGGGTTCGATCCCTGGGAAGATCCCCTGGAGGAGGGCATGGCAACCTACTCTAGTATTGTTGCCTGGAGAATCCCCATGGACCGATGAGCCTGGAGAGTCAGACATGCTTGAGCAGCAGCAGCAGCATACATGATATCATATCATGTTTGTCTTTCTCTATCTGACTTACTTAAGTAAAAATAATACTCTCTAGGTCCATTCATTAGTTGCTGCAAATGGTGGTCTTTCATTTTTTATGTCTAAGTTATAAGATGCTGGGAAGGATTGGGGGCAGGAGGAGAAGGGGACAACCAAGGATGAGATGGCTGGATGGCATCACTGACTTGATGGATGCGAGTCTGAGTGAACTCTGGGAGTTGGTGATGGACAGGGAAGCCTGGCGTGCTGCAGTCCATGGGGTCGCAACTCGTTGGACATGACTGAGCAACTGAACTGAACTGAACTGAAAGATCAGCTTAACATCTCCTTCAATCGTAGAGACAATCAGTCCTCAATGTTCATTGGAAGGACTGAGGCTGAAACTGAAGCTCCAATACTTTGGCCATCTGACTTGAAAAACTGGCTCATTAGACAAGACCCTGATGCTGGGAAAGATTGAAGGCAGGAGGAGAAGGGAATGACAGCGAATGAGATGGTTGGATGGCATCACCGACTCGATGGACATGAGTTTGAGTAAGCTCCGGGAGTTGGTGATGGACAGGGAAGCCTAGCGTGCTGCAGTCCCTGGGGTCGCAAAGAGTCAGACACAACTGAGTGACTGAACTGAATATCTCCTTAAGTTAGTTGTCTGTTGATAGGAACTTGGGTTGTTTCACCTCAGTTCTTGAGCAATATTGTGATTTGCTTGGAATATCTGGTCCCATCACTTCATGGGAAATAGATGGGGAAACAGTGGAAACAGTGTCAGACTTTATTTTTTTGGGCTCCAAAATCACTGCAGATGGTGACTGCAGCCAGGAAATTAGAAGACGCTTACTCCTTGGAAGAAAAGTTATGACCAACCTAGATAGTATTTTCAAAAGCAGAGACATTACTTTGCCGACTAAGTTCCATCTAGTCAAGGCTAGGGTTTTTCCTGTGGTCATGTATGGATGTGAGAGTTGGACTGTGAAGAAGGCTGAGCGCCGAAGAATTGATGCTTTTGAACTGTGGTATTGGAGAAGACTCTTGAGAGTCCCTTGGACTGCAAGGAGGTCCAGCTAGTCCATTCTGAAGGAGATCAACCCTGGGATTTCTTTGGAAGGAATGATGCTAAAGCTGAAACTCCAGTACTTTGGCCACCTCATGTGAAGAGTTGACTCATTGGAAAAGTCTCTGATGCTGGGAGGGATTGGGGGCAGGAGGAGAAGGGGATGACCGAGGATGAGATAGCTGGATGGCATCACTGACTCGATGGATATGAGTCTGAGTGAACTCCAGGAGATGGTGATGGACAGGGAGGCCTGGCGTGCTGCGGTTCATGGGGTTGCAAAGAGTCAGACATGACTGAGCGACTGAACTGAACTGAACTGAACTGAACTGAGCCTTCCAGGGAGCTCCCCAAACACTTTCCTTTCTATTTTCTGCTCCAGAAAAAAAAAAAAAAAAAAAAAGAACAAAAACAAAGAAACCAAAAAAATTCTTTCTCCTAAGACTCGATTCCTCCACTAATGCCTTTGACCCCTTCCTCCCCCACCCATGCTCCTCTCAGCATTAGGATTTTGCTTCCACTTCTCCTTCTTAAAATAGAGCTTCAGCCCTCAGTGCTCACTGAAATTGCTCCCCTCCTCCTGGTTGCCAAATAGAATAGCCTTTTCAAAATCTTTTTCTTCTTCACCATTTTGTGGAATAACACTGTAGCAGTCAGGGTGCTTCAGGGACATGGAGCCACCATCTGGCATGCTGAAGATTCAGGGAAGAGTCGATGGTGCCGCTCAAGTCCAAAGGCAGTCGGCTGGCAGAATTCCCTCGTTTGTGGGAAAGGTCAGACTTTTTTCCTCTTGAGGCCTTCAACTGATTAGACAAGGCCCACCATGCAATAGATGGTATTCTGCTTGACTAACTGAAATGTTAATCTCATTTGAAATACATTTTCACATCTAGAAGCATCTAGAATAACGACTGACTAAATATCTTGTATCATAGCCTGGCCAAGTTGACACAGAAAATTAACCATCACAAATCATCACAAAGCAGGTCTTTCTTGAAATGCTCTTCTTCCCCAGCTTACTTACTTCCAGGGCTCCTTCTAAACTTCTTTGACTCCTTTTTCAATATACCAAATAGGAAAGGCTGTTTTCTGAATGTAGGCATTTCCTCCCCTTATATTAGTTGGTGTGAGTAACATTCCCTGATGTAACAACAACCTGCTGTCTTAACAGGACAAAAATTTATTTCTCACATCACAATCTAGTGTGATGTGGGCTGGACACTTCCCTAGTGGTCCAGTGGCTGAGATTCCATGCTTCTGTTTGTTTGCCAGGAAAGTCTCTTACCATGGTACCACCCACACTGCACAGTAGTAAAATATTCTTGAAAAGATGAGAGGGTTAATCCAATTAATTTCAGAACTGAGTTCAAGCAACATTGGTCATAAAGGAAAATCTAAAACCCATTTTTCTACTAGCCTCCATTTAAAGTAATAAAATTCCTGGAGTGGGGTGGGTGGGAATCTATCAACATTCTTGAGTGAAGACTTGTCTAGAGAAGCATTACTCTATCACGTTACCATTCCATTGAGGATAAGGCCTTATCTATCTATCTATTTCTGTTTATCATCTATCTATCATATGAAAGTGAAAGTGAAAGTTGCTCAGTTGTGTCTGACTCTTTGCAACCCCATGGACTATACAGTCCATGGAGTTCTCCAGGCCAGAATACTGGAGTGGGTAGATTTTCCCCTCTCCAGGAAATCTTCCCAACCCAGGGATCAAACCCAGCTCTCCTGCATTGCAGGCAGATTCTTTACCAGCTGAGCTACCAGGGAAGCCCTTTTGTCTATTATATCTATCATCTATCACCTCTTCACCTCTCTATGCTTCGTGTGCTGTGCTAATTCACTAAGTCTTGTCTGACTCTTTTGTGACTCCATGGACTGTAGCTGACCAGGATCCTTTGTCTGTGGGATTCTCCAGGCAAGAATACTGGAGTGAGTTACTGAGAGAGTCATTTCCTAGGCAGGTTGATAAGAGGTCTAGGGGTCCCCAAGGAGAGAGGGGTCTGGAATTCTCAAGGAGGAAAAAAAGGACAAACTTTTTTTTCCTCTACATGACAGAGGTTCTTGACATTGTACAGGAGACAGGGATCAAGACCATCCCCATGGAAAAGAAATGCAAAAAAAGCAAAATGGCTGTCTGAGGAGGCCTTACAAATAGCTGTGAAAAGAAGAGAAGCGAAAAGCAAAGGAGAAAAGGAAAGATATAAGCATCTGAATGCAGAGTTCCAAAGAATAGCAAGGAGAGATAAGAAAGTCTTCCCCAGCGATCAATGCAAAGAAATAGAGGAAAACAACAGAATGGAAAAGACTAGAGATCTCGTCAAGAAAATTAGAGCTACGAAGGGAATATTTCATGCAAAGATGGGCTCGATAAAGGACAGAAATGGTATGGACCTAACAGAAGCAGAAGATATTAAGAAGAGGTGGCAAGAATACACAGAAGAACTGTACAAAAAAGATCTTCACGACCCAGATAATCATGATGATGTGATCACTTTATAAGCATCTGAATGCAGAGTTCCAAAGAATAGCAAGAAGAGATAAGAAAGCCTTCCTCAGCGATCAATGCAAAGAAATAGAGGAAAACAACAGAATGGGAAAGACTAAAGATCTCTTCAAGAAAATTAGAGATACCAAGGGAACATTTCATGCAAAAATGGGGTTGATAAAGGACAGAAATGGTATGGACCTTACAGAAGCAGAAGATATTAAGAAGAAGTGGCAAGAATACACAGAAGAAATGTACAAAAAAGATCTTCACAGGCAGATAATCATGATTGTGTGATCATTCACCTAGAGCCAGACATCCTGGAGTGTGAAGTCAAGTGGGCCTTAGAAAGCATCACTAAGAGCAAAGCTTGTGGAGGTGATGGAATTCCAGTTGAGCTGTTTCAAATCCTAAAAGATGATGCCATGAAAGTGTTGCACTCTATGCCAGCAAATTTGGAAAACTCGGCAGTGGTCACAGGACTGGAAAAGGTCAGTTTTCATTCCAATTCCAAAGAAAGGCAATGCCAAAGAATGCTCAAACTACCGCACAATGACACTCATCTCACATGCTAGTAAAGTAATGCTCAAAATTCTCCAAGCCAGGCTTCAACAGTACATGAACGGTGAACTTCCAGATGTTCAAGCTGATTTTCAAAAAGGCAGAGGAACCAGAGATCAAATTGCCGACACCTGCTGGATCATGGAAAAAGCAAGAGAGTTCCAGGAAAACATCTATTTCTGCTTTATTGACTATGCTAAAGCCTTTGACTGTGTGGATCACAAGAAACTGTGGAAAATTCTGAAAGAGATGGGAAAACCAGACTACCTGACTGGCCTCTTGAGAAACCTCTATGCAGATCAGGAAGAAACAGTTAGAACTGGACATGGAACAACAGATTAGTTCCAAATAGGAGAAGGAGTATGTCAAGGCTGTATATTGTCACCCTGCTTATTTAACTTATATGCAGAGGACATCATGAGGAACACTGGACTAGAAGAAGCACAAGCTGATATTAAGGTTGCCAGGAGAAATATCAATAATATCAGATATGAAGATGACACTACCCTTATGGCAGAAGGTGAAGAGGAACTAAAAAGCCTCTTGATGAAAGTGAAAGAGGAGTGTGAAAAAGTTGGCTTAAAGTTCAACATTCAGAAAATTAAGATCGTGGCATTTGGTCCCATCACTTCATGGGAAATAGATGGGGAAACAGTGTCAGGCTTTAGTTTTTTGGGCTCCAAAATCACTGCAGATGATGATTGCAGCCTTGAAATTAAAAGACACTTACTTCTTGAAAGGAAAGTTATGACCAACCTAGATAGCAGGTTGATAAGCAGAGACATTACTTTGCCAATAAAGGTTCGTCTAGTCAAGGCTATGGTTTTTCCAGTGATCATGCTTGGATGTGAGAGTTGGACTGTGAAGAAAGCTGAGCATCGAAGAATTGATACTTTTGAACTGTGGTGTTGGAGAAGACTCTTGAGAGTCCCTTGGACTGCAAGGAGATCCAACCAGTCCATTCTAAAGGAGATGGGTCCTGGGTGTTCTTTGGAAGGAATGATGCTAAAGCTGAAACTCCAGTACTTTGGCCACCTCATGTGAAGAGTTGACTCATTGGAAAAGACTCTGATGCTGGGAGGGATTGGGGACAGGAGGAGAAGGGGGCAATAGAGGCTGAGAAGGCTGGATGGCATCACTGACTCAATGGACGTGAGTTTGAGTGAAGTCCGGGAGTTGGTGATGGACAGGGAGGCCTGGCGTGCTGTGATTCATGGGGTCGCAGAATCAGACATGACTGAGCTACTAAACTGAACTGAATTGCACTTCAGTTATGGTCATCTGAGTTAAATTCACCCATTCCAGTCCATTTTAGTTTGCTGATTCCTAAAATGTTGATGTTCACTCTTGCCATTTCCTGTTTGACCACTTCCAATCTGCCTTGATTCATGGACCTAACATTACAAATTCCTATGCAATATTATTATTTACAGCATCAGACTTTACTTTCATCACCAGTCACATCCACAACTGGGTGTTGTTTTTGCTTTGGCTTTGTCTCTTCATTTGTTATGGAGTTATTTCTCCACTGATCTCCCATAGCATATTGGACAAGATATACCCATTTGAATGCACAGGTCTAAAGAATAGCAAGGAGAGACAAGAAAGCCTTCCTCAGTGATCAATGCAAAGAAATAGAGGAAAATAATATAATGGAAAAGACTAGAGATCTCTTCAAGAAAATTAGAGATACCATCTTTCATGCAAAGATGGGCACAATAAAGGACAGAAATGGTATGGCCTAGCAGAAGCAGAAGATACTAAGAAGAAGTTGTAAGAATACACAGAATAACTATACAAAAAATATCTTCATGACCCAGATCTTCATGAACCATGATGGTGTGATCACTCATCTAGAACTAGACATACTGGAATGTGAAGTCAAGTGGGCCTTAGAAAGCATCACTGTGAACAAAGCGAGTGGAGGTAATGGAATTCCAGTTGAGTTATTTCAAATCCTAAAAGATGATGCTGTGAAAGTGCTGCACTCAAATGCCAGCAAATTTGGAATGCTCAGCAGTGGCCACAGGACTGGAAAAGGTCAGTTTTCATTCCAACCCCAAAGAAACGCAATGCCAAAGAATGCTCCAACTACCGCACAATTGCACTCATCTCACACGCTAGTAAAGTAATGCTCAAAATCCTCCAAGCAAGCTTCAACAGTACGTGAACTGTGAAATTCCAGATGTTCAAGCTGGCTTTAGAAAAGGCAGAGGAACCAGAGATCAAATTGCCAACATCTGTTGGATCATCAAAAAAGCAAGAGAATTCCTGAAAAACATCTATTTCTGCTTTACTGACTATGCCAAAGCCTTTGACTGTGTGGATCATAGTCACAAACTGTGGAAAATTCTGAAAGAGATGGGAATATCAGACCACCTGACCTGCCTTCTGAGAAATCTGTATGCAGGTCAAGAAGCAACAGTTAGAACTGGACAAGAAACAACAGACTGTTCCAAATCAGAAAAGGAGTACGTCAAGGCTGTATATTGTCACCCTGCTTATTTAACTTATATGCAGAGTACATCATGTGTGATGCTGGGCTGGGATCAAGCTGGACTAAAGACTGCTGGGAGAAATATTAATAACCTCAGATATGCAGATGACACCACTCTTTTGGCAGAAAGAAAAAAAGAACTAAAGAGCCTCTTAATGAGTGTGAAAGAGGAGAGTGAAAAAGTCAGCTTAAAACTCAACATTCAGAAAACTAAGATCATGGCATCTGGTCCCATCACTTCATAACAAGTAGATGGGGAAACAATGGAAAGAGTGATTTTTGGGGTTCCAAAATCACTGCAGATGGTGACTGCAGCCATGAAATTAAAAGATGCTTGCTCCTTGGAAGAAAAGCTATGACCAACCTAGAGAGCATATGAAAAAGCAGAGACATTACTTTGCCAGCAAAGGTCCATCTAGTCAAGGCTATGGTTTTTCCAGTGGTCATGTATGGATGTGAGAGTTGGACTATAAAAAAAGCTGAGCACTGAAGAATTGGTGCTTCTGAACTGTGGTGCTGGAGAAGACTCTTGAGAGTGTCTTGGACTGCAAGGAGATCCAACCAGTCAATCTTAAAGCAAATCAGTCCTGAATATTCTTTGGAAGGACTGATGCTGAAAGCTGAAGCTCTAATACATTGGCCACCCAATGCAAAAAAGAGACTCATTGGAAAAGACCCTGATGCTGGGAAAGATTGAAAGCAGGAGGAGAAGGGGATGACAGAGGATGAGATGGTTGAATAGCATCACCGACTTGATGGACATTAGTTTGAATAAGCTCTGGGTGTTGGTGACGGACAGGGAAGACTGGTGTTCTGCATTCCTTAGGGTCTCAAAAAGTCGGACATGACTGAATGACTGAACTGAAGTTAGCCTCTTGGCGATTGGCAAAATTAAAATTTGAGTGAACAGCTAAATAAAGACCTTTTCTTCCTCTGGAGGGTTCTAAGGTCATTTCTCTATACACAGATACATGTGACAGAAAGAAGCAATGTAACACTTATTTTACTAATTCATATTGGGGAGAGGTTAGGGTTAGGGTTAGAACCTTGAGGTGGACTTTGAATTGTTTATTGAGAGAGGTTTTTGCACCTTGAGTTCTCACTTGAAGTGTGAGCTTTAGTTAAAAGCCTCAGTCACTTGTAACAGAGACTCTGCCCAAGTCATTTGCAACAGTACTGAAAGCAGAGTTTCTGCTAATTTTTTGAAATGAACATAAAACCCTTGAAGCCAAAGCTATTGGATAAATATAAAAATCAACAGTCAATAGACCTTAATGAGTGCAGTGAATGAACCTGGTTTCACATGACATTTTGTTTATAAATGAGAAAGTGTAGGAATGACACATGCTGTCTAAAATAATTAAGTCACCTTCACAGTATAATACATTTCATCATATCAAAAGTAAAGTACATTTTTTCCCTTTACTGTCTTGATATAAAACTCTCAGTGGTGGGCTCATAAAAATCATAGGTTTAAATTTTGTTTTAGAGGTAATATGCTATTCTCTTTTCAGATACAACTTTCAGGTTTGTAGAACAATTGAATTTATGCCAGTAGTTTAGAACATCTATGTCTGTAATAGAAAGATAACATTACTTTTGCTTGAGCCTAGCACCTGTATTTGCATCAACGAGTGTTGATGATTCAACTTAAAAAAAAATATATATATACTAGAAAAATGTCAGTAAGATGATTGCAGTTGTGGAAATAGTTACTACAGGCCAATAAAATGTAGGAATCTTGTACCTTTGGGTTATTTGTTTTCTAAGTATTATATCTTTTCCCCTCTCAGTCAATTTCTTCTATAGGTTTCTTTCATGTTTGGCTAATTTTTTTTTTCTAGTGTACAATTTTGATTTCATTTAACTGCCTTTTCTGTATAGTTTCAGTTATTCTCCAAGTGCTTGCTAATTTTAAATATTAGCATACTTAATTTATAAAAATATAGCTTGCTAGATTGATACCATTTTAGCTTCAATAGCCTGCTTTAATTCTGCTCCTGTCCAGTTCCATCAGCTACTTTATTTTGCTACTGTCATTAATTACAGCTTTATACATTGTGTGCTCATTAACATAGGTATAATTATTGTTTAAGCATTTTTCCTTTATATTGCATAGGAAGCAAAAAGAGGAGCTACATTTCAAAAATACAAAAACTCTATCTTCTATATTTAACAATGCAGTTACTTTTACTGGTGATCTTTATTTCCTCCTATGGCTTCTAGCTGAGCACCGAAGAACTGATGCTTTTGAGCTGTGGTGTTGGAGAAGACTCTTGAGAGTCCCTTGGACTGCAAGGAGATCCAACCAGTCCATCCTAAAGGATATCAGTCCTGGGTATTCTTTGGAAGGAATGATGCTAAAGCTGAAACTCCAGTACTCAAGTCGGATGGCATCACCGACTTGATGGACATGAGTCTGAGTGAACTCTGGGAGTTGGTGATGGACAGGGAGGCCTGGCGTGCTGCGATTCATGGGGTCGCAAAGAGTCGGACACGACTGAGTGACTGAACTGAACTGAAAGAACTGCCTTAATATTTTGTATGGTTACGTAGAATTCTACTATATATCAATAACATATTGATCCTCCTTTGTCTGTAAATAATGAACATTTAAGTATTTTCATTTTTTTTTGTATTTTTATATGAGTTTCATTATCTGTCCTAATTTCTGATTTTTTAAAACGTATGGCTAGTTTTACCATGAAAAAAAAATTATTTTTATGTTGTTAACTATATCAACCTTTTCGGGTTTCAGAGGTTTTTGATTATTTATGCTTTTGTCATACTTAAGTTTTTCCTGCTCTTGGATATTAAAGAAAATCATCCCAATATTTTTTTATTAAAAATTTTTAGTGTGGTGTATTTTTTATTGTGGAAAAATAAATGTAACATAAAATTTATCATCTTAACCAATTTTGGTGTACAGTTCAGTGTCATTAATATACTTATAATGTTGTACAGTCATTAGGACTATCCATTTCCAGACACGTTCAAGTCTTTGTGAAATTTATTTTTGTGTGACTTCAGTATTTTTTCCTGATGGCTAGCCAATTGTCTCAAAACATTTTTGTGTCTTATCCTGAAGTTTTTATGCCTATTTGTGCTGATACCATGCTGCTTTAATAGTGGTAGTTCCATGGTATGTTTCAATTTCTTTGGAGTAATCTCTTTTTTGTGCTTATTTTTTAGAATGTCTTTGAATGTTCTTACTTCTTATATTTTCATATAAAAACCTTGCTTGTCTGAATTTAAACAAAAATCCTGTTGGTGTTTTTAAAAATTAGTTCAGTTCAGTTACTCAGTTGTGTCTGACTCTTTTAAAATTAAGATCATATTAAATTTGTAGATTAATTCAAGAGAACTGATTATTTATATTTTAATTTTCCTGTTGAAGAACATGCTTTGTTTTTCCTTTGTCCAGGAATTATTTTGTAATCTTCATTGGACCATAAAGAAGGCTGAGGGCCAAAAAACTGATGTATTTGAATTGTGGAGAAGACTCTTGAGAGTCCTTTGGACTGCAAGAAGATCAAGCCAATCAATCCAAAAGGAAATCAACCTTGAATTTTCATTGGAAGGACTGATACTGAAGTTGATGTTGATAATGATACTTTGGCCACCTAATGTGAAGAGCCAACTCAATGGAAAAGACTTTGATGCTGGGAAAGACTGAAGGCAAAAGGAGAAAGGAGAGGCAGGGAATGAGATGGTTAGATAGTATCACCGACTCAATGGACATGAATGTGAGCATACTCTGGGAGATAGTGAAGGACAGGGAAGCCTGGCATGCTGCAGTCCAGGGGGTTGCAAAGTCAGCCAATACTGAGTGACTAAACAACAACATCATTTGAATTTTATATTTTTTGTCATAAATCTTTCCCACATTTTCTGTTATATTTTTACACAGGCATTTTATTTATGTGGGGCCAAAACATCCCATTCTGTTTATTAGTATCATGGATGAGGGCAATGGAGGATGAGATGGTTAGATAGCATCACTGACTCAATGGACATGAATTCGTATGAACTCTGGGAGATAGTGAAGGATGGGGAAGCTTGGTATGTTGCAGTCCATGGGGTCTCAAAGAATTGAACATGACCTAGCAACTGAACAATAACAACATTAATAACAAGTCTATTTCTTTTGCTATGTTAATTTTGCATTCAACTCTTTTCCTGAGTTATTCATATCACACGCAATAATTTTCATATGGGTTCTTTTGGAGTTTTCAAGTAAAAAAGTTAAGAATCTATAAATAATATAAACTCCATCTTTAAAAATTTTATACTTCATTTCTTTCCCTGGCCTAATTGTGTTAACTGTGTTAACTAGTATGTCTAACACTGTAAAATTATAGTGATAGAATGGTAGAATTATCTGTTCTCTAAACTTTGGTTATAATTAACCTGTGAAATTGTCTATGTCAGCTACTTTCTTAGGAGTACTATTTGCTGGTAAAAATTTTAAAAATAAGGTAATTTATCTGTCCATATTTTCTTTCTATTTTGGAGTTTGTTGTTGTTGTTTAGTCGCTAAGTTGTGTCCAACTCTTTGCAACCCAATGGACTGTGGCTCCTCTGCCTATGGGATTTCCCAGGCAAGAATACTGGATTGGGTTGCCATTTCCTTCTCCAGGGGATCTTCCTGATGCAGGGATCGAACCTGTATTTCCTGCATTGGCAGCTGGGTTCTTTACTGCTGAGTATCATGGAAGCCCTCTTGTGGAGTTACTATTGGCACATTATTTCTTCCCAGAAATTATTCTTTTTATCTATATTTTCAATAAATTTATATGATATTGGGCAGAGTATTTTGTTTAACTTCCTTTGTATGTGGTTATTTTGTGATTTTTATTTTCTTTCTTTGGTTATTTAGGCTTTAAAATGAAAGTTTTTGAAAGATTGGAGACATTAAATCATACTGGTCAGTGGCAACGATTCAGGGGCTTGATCTCTTTCACATAGGATATTTCAGAGAAGATCTTTTATTTACCCCAAAGTAATGTTTGGTTTTTTTGAACAGGGAACCTACATCTGTATGTTTGTGTGGTCTGTGAGCTTCTTGAAGCCTGCTTTTCCTCTCTCTCTCTCAGATAAAGAAACTTATTAAACTGGTTTTCATAAGCTACAGAAACAATTCTTTACCATGACAGGGAGATGGAGTTCTAATTTATAGCCAAAATGAGAAAACATTTCATGTTGGAATTTGTATAAAATCCAGATTGTTTCCAATTTTTTTTCCTCACTGCACTTCTGAAACCCACAAAGGATACAGGAAGAGGACCAAATATGGGAATGACTGAAAGTTGGTAATAGGTAAGGTCATTTCCATCTCTCATGTATACCAGCACATCCTGTGTACCCTCCCTTGAGGACACATGCAAATATGTGTTCATAAGGTTTTTCCCTTGTAAAGTTTTAAGGAACTAAGAGTAAATATAATGATTTAATGCAGTATGCTTTAATGTTTTTAAACTTGTTCTTTTATAAAAGAGAGTTGCATCTGCTTCTCTGAAGGACTTCTGGCCATCACTGGTTGTTGGGTAACCAATAGCACAGAGAGAGGTGCTGGAATGAGAGGTGGTTTCCTGGGCGCCCTTTGCCCTGCCTCCTACATAGCTCTCAGAGAATGACGACAAACAATATAATGGCAGTCCTGTGGAAGTGCTCTGGTAGCACAGAGTAAAGCCAGCCTAAATGTAAACAGCAACTCAAGTAAAAAAAAAAAAAAAACAAACCATTCAGGTTTCCTGGAACTACTCACTGATCCTTTAAACTCCATGACACTGACCAGAAAATGATAGCATTTGTTGAGCAGAAAAAGGAACAGGAATACAGATAAGAAAAACACTCAGGGGGCAGCTGTTTCCCTATTGAGATAATTTTCGTAGAAACTGGGATGGAAAGGGAAGGCCAGAAGTGGTGAGAGGAACTAATTAAAACAATGCACATTCTGACTTGTCTGGTATAGGGACACAAATTACTTATGTATGTATTATACTTTTCTGTTTTGATAAAAAATTTGCAAGTAAAAGATGAAAAATGGGGGTTTCCTGTTTAATAACTGATACTTTTTTCATGATTCACAGTTTAAAAACAGAAAAGGCTTTCCTGTGGGAATAGAATGGATATCAGTAACACACAGATTACACTTTACTATGTTCTCTAGCCCCTTCCACCTCCTCTACAATAGTGAACACTGTGGAAACTTCTAGAAAAGTCAGTTCTCCCTCCAAATCAGTAACATTTATCAGGAGAGGAATCTGAAGCTCAGAGAAGTAAAGCCACTTGTTTTACGGGATATACGAGTTGCCCAAGATTTTCTAGCCAATAATGGGAGAGCCAGAAATTGAGACCCACTGTCCGACTGAAGAGTTCAGTCCTCCTTTCCAACATAAGGAAATTCTGGGGACAAGGACAGGGGCAGGGTCGCCATGTTGAAGCCTGTTTCACATGAGGCAGCATCTGCAGTATACCAGCCTCCCTTCATATAGAGTGTGTAAACAGCTTGAAACCACAGAGGCCATCAGCCACAGGCCGCAGGGATCCCAATGCGCCTTCTCTCCTGTGTCTGCAGGTGGCGCTGTAGCTCAGCTGTCCCTGAATGATGGGCCAATGGAGGGCTGTCCTGGCTTCACACTCACTCTGCATGTTCTTCTCAGCCTGGGAGGAGAAGAAGGAAGGAGTTTGAGGGGTAAATACTGGGTGGAGAGAAGGGCCTCGGGTTGTGGACACTGTACTCCCAAGAAACAGGAAACGGGAAGATAAGACACCACTCCTAAGACTGAAAAACAACAAGAACTTAAGATGGCAGCTGCAGTAGCTGAGTAGAGCAGGACAAATATTTGCCTTTTGAAGTTTAATAGTGATTTTCCTATTCTGAGGGCCGTTACTCACCAAAAACGAGGCTGATTTGGAACATGAGGGTCTAGGTAGGGAATCAACTGCTGCAGAAAGAACTATGAAAAGTTTCTCCTTGCTTGATGGGCTAAAGAAAAAAAAATATATATATACACACACACACATACATTTTTGATGATTTGACAGAGATTTACTTTTCATGGACAGAGGAGCCTGGCAGGCTACAGTTCATGGGATCGCAGAGAGTTGGAAATGACTGACTGACTTTCACTTTCAAGGAGGAGCCCTGTGACACTATTTTTCATAGTTCTGGAGGTTAGAAGTTCAAGAGCATGATGTTGGCACGTTTTGTTTCTTCTGAGAACTCTCCTTTTGGCTTGCAGATGGCCAACTTCTTGCTAACTTCTCATATGGTCTTGTGGGCATATATACCTGATGTCTCTTTGAGTATCCAAATTTCCTCTTGTTTTAAGTACACAGTCATATTGGATTAGCACAAGCTTTAAGGCCTAATTTTCATCTAATTTACTTTAGTACCCTTAAAAGATCAAAAATTTAGGTATAAATCTAACAAAGTAGGTATCAGATCTATATGAGGAGAATTATAGAAATCTGATGAATTAAAGAACTAAATAAATAGAGAGATATTCCATGTTCATGGATAGGATTCAACACCCCAGGATGTCAGTTCTTCACAACTTGATCTATAGATTCATAGCAATTCCAATTAAAATCCCAGAAAAATACTTTGTGAATATTGATCAACAAATTCTAGAGTTTATTTGGAAAAATAAAAACTCAGAATAACCAACACAATATTGAAAGTGAACAAAGGTGAAGGACTAACACTACTCAACTTTGTGACTTAAACAAAGCTATAGTAATCAAGACAGCACAGCGATGGCAAAACAATACACAAATGGATTAATGAAAATAGACTAGAGAGCCCAGAAATAGTCAACTTATCTTTGACAAGGAAGCAAAAGTAACACAGTAGAACAGTGACAGTCTTCTCCACAAATAGTGCTAGAACAGGGGAGCAGCCCTAAGATGGTGGAGGAATAGGACAGGGAGACCACTTTCTTCCCCACAAATTCATCAAAGGAGCATTTGAACGCTGAACAAATTCCACAAAACAACTTCAGAATGCTGGCAGAGGACATCAGGCACCCAGAAAGGTGGTCCATTGTCTTAGAAAGGAGGTAGGATAAAATATAAAAGATAAAAAGAGAGACAAAAGAGTTAGGGATGGAGACCCATCCCAGGAAGGGAGTCTTAAAAGAGGAGAAGTTCCCAAACACCAGGAAATCCTCTCACTGGCAGGTCTGTGTGGAGTTCTGGAATCTCAGAGGGCAACATAATGGGAGGGAAAATAAATAAATAAATAAATAAAATCCACAGATTACATGCCTAATAGCAACTCCCAGCAGAAAAGTAGCCCAGACGCTCGCATCTGCCACCAGCAAGCAGGGGCTGATCAGGGATGCACGCGCTGCATTGCTTAGGGTAAGGACCCGGCCTGAATGCCCTGAGGGCAATCTGAGGGAGCTAACGTGAGATAGCAACACAAACTGCGGGATAGCCACACACACAGAGAGAGAGAGATTGAGAGAGAGAGAGAGAGAGAGAGAGAACTATCCCACGAGAAGCCCTAACCTAAGGCACTGCTGGGCCACTCACAGAACAAAGGACTGAGCAAACACTGGAGGAGAGCTAGCCAGCAGTGGACTGGCCCATTCCCTGCTGGAGGCAGGGAGACAGGGAAGCAGGTGGGTGGCATACAGAGCTGGAAAGGGGCAATCTTGGCCCCAGAGACGGCATCCTCTACCAAACTGCGAGCAGCCTCCCAGTTGCTAACCAAGACTTCCTGGGATTCTGGATGGATGACATCCACCAGAAGGGTTGCAGCCAGAGATCAGCTCCCCAGAAGAGACACACAGCACAACTGAGACGGTGTGCCCACTGCACACCCAGGAAACCCAGTGGCTGGGATGGGGGAGGTGATAAGACCCCCTCTCCCCCAACGTGAGGAGAGGACACCCACCAAACACCTGGTTGCCTGAGATGCTCGGACCTGGGAAGGGCACAAAACGCAGGCCCAACCGTATCTGTGCCTTTGTGGAGTACCTGAGAACTTGAACCTGAGAGGCTTAGACCTGAGAAGTGCACACAACCCAGGGCCTGGTTTAGATAGTTCCCCTGCAGAGTAACCTGGAGCCTGAGCAGTATAGTCTGGGAAAGTACACACACCATGAGTGCGGGCAAACCCAGTGTAGCTGAGACACTGAGAGCACTCCTGACACATGCCAGTGATATTTGTTTGCACTCTTCCTCACTCCCCACAGCACGACTGAATAAGTGAGCCTAAATAAGTGACCACCTTTGCCCCCTTGTGTCAGGCCAGAAATTAGACACTGAAGAGTCCTGCAAACAGAAGCCAAAATAAACAGAGGGAACCGCTTTGGAAGTGACAGGTGCAACAGATTAAAACCCTGTAGTTAGCACATACTACATTGGAAGGGGCCTATAGATCTTGAGAAGTATAAGCTAGAACAAGGGACTATCTGAAACTGAACTGACCTCACATTGCCTGCAACAGCTCCAGAGAAATTCCTAGATATATTTTTACTATCAATTTTTTTTAAGTTTTAAAACTTAAAAAAAAATTTAAGTCCTCTATTAGTCCTTTAATTTTCATTTTTATAACCTACTGCTGCTGCTAAGTCACTTCAGTCATGTCTGACTCTGTGCGACCTAATAGACAGCAGCCCACCAGGCTCCCCCGTCCCTGGGATTCTCCAGGCAAGAACACTGGAGTGGGTTGCCATTTCCTTCTCCAATGCATGAAAGTGAAAAGTGAAAGTGAAGTCGCTCAGTCATGTCCGACCCTCAGCGACCCCATGGACTGCAGCCTTCTAGGCTCCTCTGTCCATGGGAGTTTCCAGGCAAGAGTACTGGACTGCAGTGCCATTGCCTTCTCTGTATAACCTACTATCCAGTTCAGTTCAGTTCAGTTGCTCAGTCATGTCCTTTAATTTTCATTTTTATAACCTATTGCTGCTGCTAAGTCACTTCAGTCGTGTCTGACTCAGTTGCTCAGTCACTCTTTGTGACCCCATGAATCGCAGCATGCCAGGCCTCCCTGTCCTACACCATCTCCTGGAGTTGACTCAAACTCACATCCATCGAGTTGGTGATGCCATCCAGCCATCTCATCCTCTGTCATCCCCTTCTCCTCCTGCCCTCAATCCCTTCCAGCATCAGAGTCTTTTCCAATGAGTCAACTCTTCGCATGAGGTGGCCAAAGTATAAAAAAAAAAAAAAAAAAAAAAAAAAAAGACCTGATTTTTAAAACAAACTTCATATATATTTTTTATAATTTTTGTCATTTTAAAAAAATATTGTATTTTTGAGAGTCTAATCTCTACTCTAGATTTTTAATCTTTGCTTTTTGGTGTTTGTTCTCTTCTCAGTTTTGTACCTTTAAGAATCCAATCTTCAGTACCCATTTTTACTTAGGAGTGTGATTACCGGCTTGATTACTCTCTCCCCCTTTGACTCTCCTTTTTCTTCCCCAGGTTACCTCTATCTTCTCCCTCCCTCTTCTCTTCTCTACCCAACTTTGTGAATCTCTTTGTGTGTTCTGGGCTGTGGAGAACACTTAGGGAACTGATTACTGGCTAGATCTGTCTCTCCCCTTTTGATTCCCCCTTCTGTCCTCCTGCTCACCTCTATCTCCTTCCTCCCCCTTCTCTTCTCTATGTAACTCTGTGAACCTCTCTGAGGGCTCCAGACTGTGGAAAGCACATAGGGAATTGATTACTGGCTAGATTGCTCTCTCCCTTTTTGATTCCCCCTCTTCTCCTCCTAGTCACCTCTATTTCCCTCCTCCCTCTTCTTTTCTCCATGTTACTCTGTGAACCTCCCCGGGTGTCCCTCACTGTGGAGAATCTTTTCACCATTAACCTAGATGTTTTATCACTGGTGCTGTATGTTATGGATGGAGAAGTCTTGAGGCTATTGTAAGAATAAGACTGAAAATCAGAGGCAGGAGGCTTAAGTCCAAATCCTGAGAACACAAGAGAACTCCTGACACACGGGAACATTAATTGATAAGAGATCATCCAAAAGTCTCCATACCTACACTGAAACCAAGCACCACCCAAGAGCCAACAAGTTCCAGAGCAAGACATACCATGCAAAATCTCCAGCAATGCAGGAACATAGCCCTGAGGTTCAATATACAGGCTTCCCAAAGTCACATCAATCCCACAGACATCTCAAAAACTCACTACTGGACACTTCATTGCACTCCAGAGAGAAGAAATCCAGCTCCACCCACCAGAACACCGACGTGAGCTTCCCTAACCAGGAAACCTTGAGAAGCCACTCTTCCAACCCCATGCACAGGTAGGAACCTCCACAATAAAGAGGAACCACAAACTGCCAGAATACAGAAAGGCCACCCCAAACACAGCAATATAAACAAGATGAAAAGGTAGAGAAATACTCAGCAGGTAAAGGAACATGATAAATGCCCACCAAACCAAACAAAAGAGGAGGAGATAGGGAGTCTCCCTGAAAAAGAATTCAGAATAGTGATAGTAAAAATGATCCAAAATCTTGAAAACAAAATGGAGTTACAGATAAATAGCCTGGAGACAAGGATTGAGAAGATGCAAGAAATGTTTAACAAGGACCTAGAAGGAATAAAAAAGAGTCAATATATAATGAATAATGCAATAAATGAGATCAAAAACACTCTGGAGGGGACCAATAGTAGAATAACGGAGGCAGAAGATAGGATAAGTGAGGTAGAAGATAGAATGGTAGAAATAAATGAAACAGAGAGGAAAAAAGAAAAAAGAATTAAAAGAAGCGAGCACAGCCTCAGAGACCTCTGGGACAATGTTAAACGCCCCAACATTTGAATCACAGGAGTCCCAGAAGAACAAAAAGAAAGGCCATGAGAAAATACTTGAGGCAATAATAGTTGAAAACTTCCCTAAAATGGGGAAGGAAATAGCCGCCCAAGTCCAAGAAACCCAGAGAGTCCCAAACAGGATAAACCCAAGGTGAAACACCCCAAGACACATATTAATCAAATTGACAAAGATCAAACACAAAGAACAAATATTAAAAGCAGCTAGGGAAAAACAACAAATAACACACAAGGGGATTCCCATAAGGATAACAGTTGATCTTTCAATAGAAACTCTTCAGGCCAGGAAGGAATGGCAAGACATACTTAAAGTGATGAAAGAAAATAACCTACAGCCCAGATTACTGCACCCAGCAAGGATCTCATTCAAATATGAAGGAGAAATCAAAAGCTTCACAGACAAGCAAAAACTGAGAGAATTCAGTGACACCAAACCAACTCTCCAACAAATGCTAAAGGATATTCTTTAGACAGGAAACACAAAAAGGGCGTATAAACCCGAACCCAAAACAATAAAGTAAATGGCAACAGGATCATACTTATCAATAATTACCTTAAATGTAAATGGGTTGAATGCCCCAACCAAAAGGCAAAGACTGGCTGAATGGATACAAAAACAAGACCCCTATATATGCTGCCTACAAGAGACCCACCTCAAAACAAGGGACACATACAGACGGAAAGTGAAGGGCTGGAAAAAGATATTCCATGCAAATAGAGACCAAAAGAAAGCAGGAGTAGCTATACTCATATCCGATAAAATAGACTTTAAAACAAAGGCTGTGAAAAGAGACAAAGAAGGCCACTACATAATGATCAAAGGATCAATCCAAGAAGAAGATATAACAATTATAAATATATATGCACCCAACATAGGAGCACCGCAATATGTAAGACAAATGCTAACAAGTATGAAAGGGGAAATTAACAATAACACAATAATAGTGGGAGACTTTAATACCACACTTACATCTATGGACAGATCAACTAAACAGAAAATTAACAAAGAAACGCAAACTTTAAATGATACAATAGACCAATTAGACCTAATTGATATCTATAGGACATTTCACCCCAAAACAATGAATTTCACCTTTTTCTCAAGTGCTCACGGAACCTTCTCCAGGATAGATCACATCCTGGGCCATAAATCTAACCTTGATAAATTCAAAAAAATCGAAATCATTCCAAGCATCTTTTCTGACCATAATGCATTAAGATTAGATCTCAATTACAAGAGAAAAACTATTAAAAATTCCAACATATGGAGGCTGAACAACACGCTTCTGAATAACCAACAAATCACAGAAGAAATCAAAAAAGAAATCAAAATATGCATAGAAACGAATGAAAATGAAAACACAACAACCCAAAACCTGTGGGACACTATAAAAGCAGTCTTAAGAGGAAAGTTCATATCAATACAGGCATACCTCAAGAAACAAGAAAAAAGTCAAATAAATAACCTAACTCTACACCTAAAGCAACTAGAAAAGGAAGAAATGGAGAACCCCAGAGCTAGTAGAAGGAAAGAAATCTTAAAAATTAGGGCAGAAATAAATGCAAAAGAAACAAAAGAGACCATAGCAAAAATCAACAAAGCAAAAAGCTGGTTCTTTGAAAGGATAAATAAAATTGACAAACCATTAGCCAGACTCATCAAGAAACAAAGAGAGAAAAATCAAATCAATAAAATTAGAAATGAAAATGGAGAGATCACAACAGACAACTCAGAAATACAAAGGATCATAAGAGACTACTATCAGCAATTATATGCCAATAAAATGGACAACGTGGAAGAAATGGACAAATTCTTAGAAAAGTACAACTTTCCAAAACTGAACCAAGAAGAAATAGAAAACCTTAACAGACCCATCACAAGCACGGAAATTGAAACTGTAATCAGAAATCTTCCAGCAAACAAAAGCCCAGGTCCAGACGGCTTCACAGCTGAATTCTACCAAAAATTTCGAGAAGAGCTAACACCTATCCTACTGAGACTCTTCCAGAAAATTTCAGAGGAAGGTAAACTTCCAAACTCATTCTATGAGGCCACCATCACCCTAATACCAAAACCTGACAAAGATGTCACCAAAAAAGAAAACTACAGGCCAATACCACTGATGAACATAGATGCAAAAATCCTTAACAAAATTCTAGCAATCAGAATCCAACAACACATTAAAAAGATCATACACCATGACCAAGTGGGCTTTATCCCAGGGATGCAAGGATTCTTCAATATCCACAAATCAATCAATGTAATTCACCACATTAACAAACTGAAAAATAAAAGCCATATGATTATCTCAATATATGCAGAGAAGGCCTTTGTCAAAATTCAACATCCATTTATGATACAAACTCTCCAGAAAGTAGGAATACAAGGAACATACCTCAACATAATAAAAGCTATATTTGACAAACCCACAGCAAACATTATCCTCAATGGTGAAAAACTGAAAGCATTTCCCCTAAAGTCAGGAGCAAGACAAGGGTGCCCACTTTCACCGCTACTATTCAACATAGTTCTGGAAGTTTTGGCCACAGCAATCAGGGCAGAAAAAGAAATAAAAGGAATTCAAATTGGAAAAGAAGAAGTAAAACTCTCACTGTTTGCAGATGACATGATCCTCTACACAGAAAATCCTAAAGACTCCACCAGAAAATTACTAGAGCTAATCAATGAATATAGTAAAGTTGCAGGATATAAAATCAACAGACAGAAATCCCTTGCATTCCTATACACTAATAATGAGAAAGTAGAAAAAGAAATTAAGGAAACAATTCCATTCACCATTGCAACGAAAAGAATAAAATACTTAGGAATATATCTACCTAAAGAAACTAAAGACCTATATATGGAAAACTATAAAACACTGATGAAAGAAATCAAAGAGGACACTAATAGATGGAGAAATATACCGTGTTCATGGATCGGAAGAATCAATATAGTGAAAATGAGTATACTACGCAAAGCAATCTATAGATTCAATGCAATCCCTATCAAGCTACCAGCGGTATTTTTCACAGAACTAGAACAAATAATTTCAAGATTTGTATGGAAATACAAAAAAACCTCAAATAGCCAAAGCAATCTTGAGAAAGAAGAATGGAACTGGAGGAATCAACCTGCCTGGCTTCAAGCTCTACTACAAAGCCACAGTCATCAAGACAGTATGGTACTGGCACAAAGACAGAAATATAGATCAATGGAACAAAATAGAAAGCCCAGAGATAAATCCACACACCTATGGACACCTTATCTTCGACAAAGGAGGCAAGAATATACAATGGAGTAAAGACAATCTCTTTAACAAGTGGTGCTGGAAAAACTGATCAACCACTTGTAGAAGAATGAAACTAGATCACTCTCTAACACCACTCACAAAAATAAACTCAAAATGGATTAAAGATCTAAATGTAAGACCAGAAACTATAAAACTCCTAGAAGAGAATATAGGCAAAACACTTTCCGACATAAATCACAGCAGGATCCTCTATGATCCACCTCCCAGAATACTCGAAATAAAAGCAAAAATAAACAAATGGGATCTAATTAAAATTAAAAGCTTCTGCACAACAAAGGAAACTATAACCAAGGTAAAAAGACAGGCTTCTGAATGGGAGAAAATAATAGCAAACGAAGCAACTGACAAACAACTAATCTCAAAAATATACAAGCAACTCATGCAGCTCAATTCCAGAGAAATAAACGACCCAATCAAAAAATGGGCCAAAAACTAAACAGACATTTCTCCAGAGAAGACATCCGGATGGCTAACAAACACATGAAAAGATGCTCAACATCACTCATTATCAGAGAAATGCAAATAAAGACCACAATGAGATACCATTTCACACCAGTCAGAATGGCTGCGATCCACAAGTCTACAAGCAATAAATGCTGGAGAGGGTGTGGAGAAAAGGGAACCCTCTTACACTGCTGGTGGGAACGCAAACTATTACAGCCACTATGGAGAACAGTGTGGAGATTCCTTAAAAAACTGCAAATAGAACTGCCTTATGACCCAGCAATCCCACTGCTGGGCATACACACCAAGGATACCAGAATTGAAAGAGACACATGTACCCCAATGTTCATTGCAGCACTGTTTATAATAGCCAGGACATGGAAACAACCTAGATGTCCATCAGCAGATGAATGGATAAGAAAGCTGTGGTACATATACACAATGGAGTATTACTCAGCATCAAAAAGAATTCATTTGAATCTGCTCTAATGAGATGGATGAAACTGGAACCTATTATACAGAGTGAAGTAAGCCAGAAAGAAAAACACCAATACAGTATACTGACACATATATATGGAATTTAGAAAGATGGCAATGATGACCCTGTATGCGAGACAGCAAAAGAGACACAGATGTATAGAACGGACTTTTGGACTCTGTGGGAGAGGGAGAGGGTGGGATGATTTGGGAGAATGGCATTGAAACATGTATACTATCATGTAAGAACAAAGCACCAGCCTTTGTTCGATACAGGATACAGGATGCTTGGGGCTGGTGCACGGGGATGATCCAGAGAGAGGATATGGGGTGGGAGGTGGGAGGGGGATTCAGGATTGGGAGCTCATATACACCTGTGATGGATTCATGCCAATGCATTGCAAAACCAATACGGTATTGTAAAGTAAAATAAAGTAAAAATAAAAAATTAAAAAAAAAACAATAAAAAAAATAAAAAAAAATAGTGCCAGAACAGTTGTACATCTACATACAAAAAAATAATCTAGACACAAGATTTACACCCTTCACAAAGCTTAATTCAAAATTTACCATAATCCTGTACATAAAATACAGCACTTTAAAACTTCTGGATGACCCATTGGGGTGGGATGGGAGAGTGGGAGGAAGGCTTAAGAGGGAGGGGATACATGTATCAGTTCAGTTCAGTTCAGTATGGCTAATTCATTAGAAAAGACCCTGCTGCTGGAAAAGACTGAGGGCAGGAAGAGAAGGGTGCGACAGAGGTTGCGATGGTTAGATAGCATTGCTGACTCAATAGGCAAATTTGAGCAAACTCCAGGAGACAGTGGAGGACAGGGAAGCCTGGCATGCTGCAGTCCATGGGATTGCAAAGAGCTGGACATGAGTGAGTGGCTGAACAACAGCATAGCTGATTCACATTGTTGAACAGGTAATAACACAACATTGTAGAGTAATTATGTTTCTTTAAAAAAAAATATGATACTTCCAGAAGATATAATGGGAGAAAACCTAGATGACCGGGTATGGTGATGACTTTTAAATACACCAAAGACATAATCCGTGAAAGAAATCATTGATGTGTTGGACTTTATTAAAATTAAAAAGATTCACTCTGTGAAAGACAATGACAAAAGAATGAGAAGTCAAATTATATACTGGGAGAAATACAAAAGACACATTGGACAAAGGACTTTTATCCAAAATATAAAAAAACCTCTAAAAACTCAAGAATAAGAAAACAAATGAAACAATAATAAAAAAAATAGGCCAAAGACTCCAACAGACACCTCATCAAAGAATATAAACAGATGTCAAAAAAACACATTAAAAAAAAAAAAGCTTCACATGATGTGTTAGCAGGGAAATGTGACTTGAAACAGCAATGACATCTCTATGCACCAATCAGAATGGCCAAACCCAGAATACTAACAAGATGTGATACAACAGGAAGTTGTTGCTGGTGAGTATGCAAAATGGCACAGCAACCTTGGAAGGCCATACGGCAGTTTCCTAAAAAACCAAACACACTCTTTCCAAACTGGCTGGCAATTGTACTTCTTAATATTTACTCAAAAGAGTTGAAAACTTCTGTGCAGGTCCACACAAAAACCTGCACGCTGATGTTTATAGCAGCTTTATTCCAAAGACTATATATTTATTTCAAGTGTGTAACTGTAATGAAATTTGTATAAATATTCTTACAATTGAGCTTTAATCAGTTAGATTTTAGGAAACTATAAAACAATTTAAAAAATTTAGTAGGCTTGATTTTCAAACCTGCACACTAGTAACATTAAGATGTTGATATATTTGAAATATTTATAACAAGAAAACTGAGATCATTAGCCTTAAGTTCTCTTATAAATCTTATACACTTTGTGACTAAAAATACAGAAATCAGATCTCAGTAACAATGAATCATCAATTATTTGCTAATACAACACACTTTTGCTCTTTTGGCATTAGTATGAACAAATTTTTAAAAGTGAGTTTTTTCCTTATAAGAATAATCCATGGTAATCAATAATCCAATTTGATTATATAAAATTTGAAAAACATTGAAAAATTATACAGAAGAATAAAAATCACTTGTTATCACACCTCACAAAGCTAGCCATCAAAATATTCTAATTTTTCCAGTCCTATTGAGATATAAGGTCCGTCTAGTCAAGGCTATGGTTTTTCCTGTGGTCATGTATGGATGTGAGAGTTGGACTGTGAAGAAGGCTGATCGCGAAGAATTGATGCTTTTGAAGTGTGGTGTTGGAGAAGACTCTTGAGAGTCCCTTGGACT
>SJYT01020254.1:86459-131148 GCA_006410635.1 Cephalophus harveyi | reverse complement strand
GATTGAGATATTATTGATTTATAGGACATGTAAGCTAGTGTTTAATGTGATTATGAAACATATAATATTGTGAAATAATTAGTACAATGAGGTTAGTCAAATTACTAATTTTTTTTTTGGTAATAAGAATTAAAAGGTATCCTCCTAACAACTTGCAAGTATATATAAAGCCTTTCCTTCTCCAGGTTCTTTACTGTCTGAGCCACCAGGAAATCCCAAGAATACTGGAAAGGGTAGCCATTCCCTTCTCCAGGGGATCTTCCCAACCCAGAGATTGAACATGGATCTTCCCACACTATGGGCAGTTTCTTCACCATCTTTGCCACCAGGGAGGCCCATATATAATACAGTATTGTTAATTATTGTCACCATGCTGTACCTTAGATCCAAAGAACTTATTCATTTTTTAAGTGGAAATTTGTACATTTTGACCAACATCTCCCAATCTCCTCCATCCTGACTCCTGGTAAGCATCATTCTACTATATTTCTGTAAGTTTGGCCCTTTAAACTCACATATAAGCAATAACATATAGTATCTGTTTTTCTCTGCCTGACTTACTAGTATAATGCCATCAAGGTCCATCTATCTTGTTACAAATAGCAGGATTTTCCTATTTATGGCTGAACAACTTTTCCTTATGTATACTACATTTTTCTTCATCCATTGTTCTGTTGATAGACATTTAGGTTTCCTTCTTGTGGTTATTGCAAATAATGCTGAAATGAACATGGGAGTGGATATCTCCTCCAGGTAGTGGTATCATTTCCTTTGGATATATACCCAGAAATGCGTTTGATAGATCATGTGATAGTTTTAGGGCTTCCCAAGTGGTGCTAGTGGTAAAGAACCCACTTGCCAGTACAGGAGACATAAGAGACACAGATTCGATCCCTGGATCAGGGAGATCCCCTGGAGAAGGGCATGACATCCCACTCCAGTGTACTTGTCTGGAGAATCCCATGGACAGAGGAACCTGAAGGGCTACAGTCCATAGCGTTGCAAAGAGTCAGACACAACCAAAGCAGCTTAGCACATGGTAGTCTTATTTAATTTTTTTGAGGAGTATTCATAGTTTTTCGTGGTGGCTGTACCATTTACTTTTACCAACTCTACATAATGGTTCCTCTTTTTCTATAGCTATAAACTCATCAATAGTTGTTGTCTCTTGTCTTTTTCATAAGAGCCATTCTAACAGGTGTGAGGGTCATATGTACGTCTTCCTTGTAAAAATGTTTATTCAGATATTCAATTATTTTTAATTGTATTGTTAGTTTTTTTGCCATTGAGTTTTATGAGTTATTTATAAAGGTTGTATATTAACCCTTTATCAGGTATATGTTTTGAATTTTTTTTAAACCATACCATTCAGTAGGTTAGGTTTTCATTTTGCTGGTGATCTCCTTTGCTGTGCACAAACTTTTAGGTAATTATGTGGTCCCACTTATTTATTTTTTCTTTTATTGCTTTTGCCTTTAGCATGAGGTTAAAGAAATGGTCACCAAGACCTATGTCAGTGGGATTATAGCTTATGTTCTCTTCTAGAAATTTTATGGCTTCAGGCTTTATGTTTAAGTCTTTAACCCATTTTGAGTTAATTTTTGTGTATGGTATGAAATAATGGTCATTTCACATGTGGCTGTGCAGTTTTCCCAACACCATTTATTGAAGAGACTGTCCTTTCCCCACTGTATATTCTTGGGTCCCTTGTTAATAATTAATTAACTGTATATGCATGCATTTATTTTTTGGTTCTCAGTTCTGATTATTGATCTGTCTGTCTTTGTATTAACACCATACTGTTTTAGTTCCTGCTGCTGCTGCTGCTGCTGCTGAGTCACTTCAGTCGTGTCCGACTCTGTGCGACCCCATAGACGGTAGCCCACCAGGCTCCCCGTCCCTGGGATTCTCCAGGCAAGAACACTGGAGTGGGTTGCCATTTCCTTCTCCAATGCATGAAAGTGAGAAGTGAAAGTGAAGTCACTCAGTCGTGTCCGACTCAGCGACCCCATGGACCGCAGCCCACCAGGCTCCTCCGTCCATGGGATTTTCCAGGCAAGAGTACTGGAGTGGGGTGCCATTGCCCTCTCCGGTTTTAGTTCCTATAGCTTTGTAATACATTATGAAATCAGGCAGTATGGTGTCTCCTGGTTTGTCTTTATTTCTCAATACTGCTTTTGCTCTTTGGGTGTGTGTGTTTCCATAAATTTTAGTATTATCTGTTCTAATTCTTTGAAAAAAAAATCACAGGAGTTTTGGTAGGGATTGCATTGAATCTATAGATTGCTTTGGGTAGTGTAGACAATTTAACAATATTGATTCATCCAATATATGAGCCCTGAAAAAATTTTCATTTATTTGTGTCTTCTTCAATGTCTTTCATTAATATCTTATAGTTTGGAATATACAGGTCTTTCACCTCTTTGGTTAAATTTATCCCTAGGTGTTTTATTCTTTTTGATGCAGTTATGTGTGTGTGTGTGTTAGTCGCTCAGTCGTGTCCAACTCTTTGAGACCCCATAGACTGTAGCTTGCCAGGCTCCTCTGTCTCAGGGATTCTCCAAGCAAGAATACTGGAGTGGGTTTCCACTTCCTTCTCCAGATGCAGTTATATGTGGGATTATTTTGTTAATTTCTCTTTTTGGTAAGTGTTATTAATGTGTACAAATACAGCATTTTTGTGTATTGATTTTTAATTCTGCAACTTTACTGAATTTGTTTATCATTTCTAACAGTTTCTTGATGGAGTCATTAGAGTTTTCTATATATAATATTTTGTCACCTGCAAATAGTGACATTTTTACTTCTTCTTTTCTAATTTTGATGACTTTTACTTCTTTTTATTTCCTAACTGCTCTAGCCAGAGTGGGCATCCTTGTTTTTTTCTTGATTTTAGACGGAAAACTTTCAACTTTTCTCTGTTAAGTATAATGTCAGCTGTGCGCTTGTCATATATATATGGCCTTTATTATGTTGATATACACTCCATCTATGTTTAATTTGCTGAGAGTTTAAAAAATCATAAATGACTATTAACTCTAATCAGAAGCTTTGATGTATCTACTGAGATGATCTTATAAGTATTATCCTTCAATTTTGGTGAAGTGGTATATTTGATTTGTGAATATTGAACCATCCTTGAAATCTTGGGAAAAATTCTACTTGATAAAATCTACTTTCAATGTATTGCTGAATTCAGTTTGCTAATATTTTTTTGAGGATTTTTGCATCTATGTTCATCAGTGATATTGACTTAAAAATTTTTTTTTCTGTAATATGTTTGTCTGGTTTTGGTGTCAGGGTGCTGCTTACCCTGTAGAATGAGTTCAGAAGTTTTTCCTCCCTCTTTGATTTTTTGGAATAATTTGAGAAGGATAGTTGTTAACTCATCTTGAAATGTTTGGTAGAAGTCATTTGTGAAGCTGTTTGAACTTGGACTTTTGCTTCTTGGGAGTTTTGTTTCATTACTGATACAATTTTATTACTGGTAATTGCTCTGTTCATACTTAACATTTCTTACTGATAGAGTCTTGGGAGATTGTACATTTGTAAGAATTTGTTCATTTCTTCTAGACTATCCATTCTATTAGTATAAAGTTGTTTGCATTACACTCTTATGATCCTTGCTATTTCTGTGATGTCAGTTGTAACTTCTTTTTCATTTCTTATTTTATTGTTTGTGCCTACATGCTTTTCTTGATGAGTCTGGCTAAAAGTTTACCCATTCTGTTTGTCTCTTTAAAGGACAAGCTCTTATTTCATTGATCTTTTATATTGTCTTTTTAGTCTCTATTTTCTGCTCTGCTCTTTATTACTCTTTCATTCTAACTTTGGGTTTTGTATGTTCTTTTTTTTAGTTTTTGCAGGTATAAAGTTAGGTTGTTTATTTGAACTTTTCCTTGTTTCCTGTAGTAGGCTTGTATTGTTATAAACTTCCTTCTTAGAACTGGTTTTGCTGCACCCCATAAATTATGAGTCATTGTATTTTCACCTGTCTCCAAGTAGTTTTTGATTTCTTTTTTAATTTCTTCAGTGACTCTTGTTGATTAGTACCATATTGTATAGTCTCCACATATTTGTGTGTGTGTGTGTGTCTGTGTATGTTTTGTAGTTTTTTTTTCTTGTAGTTGATTTCTAGTCTCATAGCATTGTGGTCGGAAAAAGATGCTTGATATGATTTCAGTTTTCTTAAATTTACTGAGACTTATCTTGTGGCTAGAATATTATCTGTCCTGGAGAATGCTTCATGCACAGTAGAAAATCATGTCTATTCTGCTACTTTGGGATGGAATCTTCTATGTAGATCTATAAGTTCATCTGATCCAATGAGTTATTTAAAGTTCAGTTCAGTTCAGCTGCTCAGTCGTGTCCAGCTCTTTGTGACCCCATGAATCACAGCACGCCAGGCCTCCCTGTCCATCACCAGCTCCTGGAGTTGACTCAGACTCACGTCCATCAAGTCAGTGATGCCATCCAGCCATCTCATCCTCAGTCGTCCCCTTCTCCTCCTGCCCCCAATCCCGCCCAGCATCAGAGTCTTTTCCAATGAGTCAGCTCTTTGCATGAGGTGGCCAAAGTACTGGAGTTTCAGCTTTAGCATCATTCCCTCCAAAGAAATCCCAGGGCTGATCTCCTTCAGAATAGACTGGTTGGATCTCCTTGCAGCCCAAGGGACTCTCAAGAGTCTTCTCCAACACCACAGTTCAAAAGCATCAATTCTTCGGCACTCTGCCTTCTTCACAGTCCAACTCTCACATCCATACATGACCACAGGAAAAACCATAGCCTTGACTAGACGGACCTTAGTCAGCAAAGTAATGTCTCTGCTTTTGAATATACTATCTAGGTTGGTCATAACTTTTCTTCCAAGGAGTAAGCGTCTTTTAATTTCATGGCTGCAGTCACCATCTGCAGTGATTTTGGAGCCCCCCAAAATAAAGTCTGACACTGTTTCCTGGCTTTTTAGTTCCTCTTCACTTTCTGCCATAAGGGTGGTGTCATCTGCATATCTGAGGTTATTGATATTTCTCCCAACAATCTTGATTCCAGCTTGTGTTTCTTCCAGTCCAGCGTTTCTCTTGATGTCCTCTGCATATAAGTTAAATAAGCAGGGTGACAATATACAGCCTTGATGCACTTCTTTTCCTATTTGAAACAGTCTGTTGTTTCATGTCCAGTTCTAACTGTTGCTTCCTGACCTACATTTAAGCTTCTCAAGAGGCAGGTCAGGTGGTCTGGTATTCCCATCTCTTTCAGAATTTTCCACAGTTTATTGATATCCACACAGTCGAAGGCTTTGGCAGTCATTAAAGCAGAAATAGATGTTTTTCTGGAACTCTCTTGCTTTTTCCATGATCCAGTGGATGTTGGCAATTTGATCTCTGGTTCCTCTGCCTTTTCCAAAGCCAGCTTGAACATCAGGAAGTTCACGGTTCACGTATTGCTGAAGCCTGGCTTGGAGAAATGCAGTACTTGGATGCAATCTCAAAAATGACAGAATGATCTCTGTTCGTTTCCAAGGCAAACCATTCAATATCACAGTTATCCAAGTCTATGCCCCAACCAGTAATGCTGAGGAAGCTGAAGTTGAACGCTTCTATGAAGATCTACAAGACCTTTTAGAACTAACACCCAAAAAAGATGTCCTTTTCATTATAGGGGACAGGAATGCAAAAGTAGGAAGTCAAGAAACACCTGGCATAACACCCAAATTTGGCCTTGGAATGCAGAATGAAGCAGGACAAAGACTAATAGAGTTTTGCTAAGAAAATGCACTGGTCATAGCAAGCACCCTCTTCCAACAACACAAGAGGAGACTCTACACATGGACATCACCAGATGGTCAACACAAAAATCATATTGATTATATTCTCTGCAGCCAAAGATGGAGAAGCTCTATACAGTCAACAAAAACAAGACCAGGAGCTGACTGTGGCTCAGATCATGAACTCCTTACTACCAAATTCAGACTGAAATTAAAGAAAGTAGGGAAAACTGCTAGACCATTCAGGTATGACCTAAATCAAATCCCTTATGATTATATAGTGGAAGTGAGAAATAGATTTAAGGGCCTAGATCTGATAGATAGACTGCCTGATGAACTATGGAATGAGGTTTGTGACATTGTACAGGAGACAGGGATCAAGGCCATCCCCATGGAAAAGAAATGCAAAAAAGCAAAATGGTTGTCTGGGGAGGCCTTACAAATAGCTGTGAACAGAAAAGAGGTGAAAAGCCAAGGAGAAAAGGAAAGATACAAGCATCTGAATGCAGAGTTCAAGAAGAGATAAGAAAGCCTTCTTTAGCTATCAATGCAAAGAAATAGAGGAAAATAACAAAATGGGAAAGACTGGAGATCTCTTCAAGAAAATTAGAGATATCAAGGGAACATTTCATGCATATATGGGCTCTATAAAGGACAGAAATGGTATGGACCTAACAGAAGCAGAAGATATTAAGAAGAGGTGGCAAGAATACACGAAGAACTGTACAAAAAAGATCTTCACGACCCAGATAATCATGATGATGTGATTACTCATCTAGAGCCAGACATCTTGGAATGTGAAGTCAAGTGGGCCTTAGAAAGCATCATTATGAACAAAGCTAGTGGAGGTGATGGAATTCCAGTAGAGCTATTTCAAATCCTGAAAGATGATGCTGTGAAAGTGCTGCACTCAATCTGCCAGCAAATTTGGAAGACTCAGCAGTGGCCACAGGATTGGAAAAGGTCAGTTTTCATTCCAATTCCAAAGAAAGGCAATGCCAAAGAATGCTCCAACTACCACACAATTGCACTCATCTCACATGAAGAACTGTACAAAAAAGATCTTCACGACCCAGATAATCATGATGATGTGATTACTCATCTAGAGCCAGACATCTTGGAATGTGAAGTCAAGTGGGCCTTAGAAAGCATCATTATGAACAAAGCTAGTGGAGGTGATGGAATTCCAGTAGAGCTATTTCAAATCCTGAAAGATGATGCTGTGAAAGTGCTGCACTCAATCTGCCAGCAAATTTGGAAGACTCAGCAGTGGCCACAGGATTGGAAAAGGTCAGTTTTCATTCCAATTCCAAAGAAAGGCAATGCCAAAGAATGCTCCAACTACCACACAATTGCACTCATCTCACACACTAGTACAGTAATGCTCAAATTTCTCCAAGCTAGGCTTCAGCAATACATGAACCATGAGCTTCCTGATGTTCAAGCTGGCTTTAGAAAAGGCAGAGGAACCAGAGATCAAATTGCCAACATCTGCTGGATCATGGAAAAAGCAAGAGAGTTCCAGAAAAACATCTATTTCTGCTTTATTGACTATGCCAAAGCCTTTGACTGTGTGGATCACAAGAAACTGTGGAAAATTCTGAAGGAGATGGGAATACCAGACCACCTAACCTGCCTCTTGAGAAACCTGTATGCAGGTCAGGAAGCAACAGTTAGTTAGTTGGACATGGAACAACAGACTGGTTCCAAACAGGAAAAGGAGTACATCAAGGCTGTGTATTGTCACCCTGCTTATTTGACTTCTATGCAGAGTACATCATGAGAAACGCTGGGCTGGAAGAAGCACAAGCTGGAATCAAGACTGCTGGGAGAAATATCAATAACCTCTGATGTGCAGATGACACTACCCTTTTGGCAGAAAGTGAAGAGGAACTAAAAAGCCTCTTGATGAAAGTGAAAGAGGAGAGTGAAAAAGTTGGCTTAAAGCTCAACATTCAGAAAACTAAGATCATAGCATCCTGTCCCATCACTTCATGGCAAATAGATGGGGGAAACAGTGAAAATAGTGGCAGACTTTATTTTTTGGGGCTCCCAAATCACTACAGATGGTGAATGCAGCCATGAAATTAAAAGACGCTTACTGAGAGACATTACTTTGCCAACAAAGGTCCGTCTAGTCAAGGCTATGGTTTTTCCAGTGGTCATGTATGGATGTGAGAGTTGGACTCTGAATAAAGCTGAGTGCCGAAGAATTGATGCTTTTGAACTGTGGTGTTGGAGAAGACTCTTGAGAGTCCCTTGGACTGCAAGGAGATCCAACCAGTTCATCCTAAAGGAAGTCAGTCCTGAATGTTCATTGGAAGGACTGATGTTGAAGCTGAAACTCCAATACTTTGGCCATCTGATGCGAAGAGATGACTCATTAAAAGACCCTGATACCGGAAAAGGTTGAAGGCAAGAGAAGAAGGGGACAACAGAGGATGAGATGGTTGGATGGCATCACCGACTGAATGGACATGAGTTTGAGTAAACTCCGCGAGTTGGTGATGGACAGGGAGGTTGGCGTGCTGCAGTCCATGGGGTCACAGAGGGTCAGACATAACTGAGTGACTTAACTGAACTGAACTAACTACTTATTGTTAATATAGATTTTTTTTTCTTTTTTACTACTTTTCTTTTTTAACCTTCTTCCTAGCTTTGTGTATGGATGATTTCCTATCTTTTCTATATATCTGCCTTTGCTCATTAGCTTTTTCTTTTTGTAGTTTTTATATTTGTTGTTGTGGCCTTTTCTTATTTTGCTTAAAGAGTGTCCTTTAACATTTGTTGTAAAGCTGGTTTGTTGGTGCTGAACTCTTTTAGAACTTGCTTGTGTATAAAACTTTTGATTTCTGCATCAAATCTGAGTGAGAGCCTTGCCAGGTAAAGTGTTCTTGATTGTAGGCTTTCCCCTTTCATCACTTTATCACGCCACACCCTCCGACCGACAATTTCTGCTAAAAAATCAGCTGATAGTCTTATATGATTTCCTCTGCACATAACTTGTTGCCTTTTCCTTTTTGCTTTTAATAGTCTCTCTTTATCTTTAATTTTTCCTGTTTTAATTACACTATGTCTCAGTGTAGTTCTCTTTGGTTTATCATCCTTGGTACTCTGTTCTTTCTAGAACTGGATGCATGTGATCTTTTTCAGATTATGGAACTTTTCAGCTACTACGTCTTCAAATATATTCTATAACCCTTTCTCTTTATTTTACTGTTTTGGGACCCCCTGTAATGTAAATGCTAGTATGCTTGAAGTTGTCTCAGAAGTCTCTTAAATGGTCTTAATTTAAATATTTTTCTTTTGTCTATTAAGCTTGAATGATTTCCACTCTTCCCTTTTCCAGTTTGTTGATTTTTTTTTTGTAGCATCTAATCTATTATTGACTCCTTATAGTGTAATTTTTAGCTCAGTTATTATGTTTTTCAGTTCTGTTTGGTTCTTTAAAAAAAAAAATTTGGTCAACATCTCACTGTGTTCATGCACTTTTTCTTCTGAACTAAAAATTATACTATAAGGAATCAACAATAGGTTAGAACATTTAATGTTCATAGGCTCTGTTCAGTTTAAGTATATAAAGATATGCTTTACTGTTTTTATTCTTAAATAGTATCCCTCAGAGAAGGCAATGGCACCCCACTCTAATACTCTTGCCTGGAAAATCCCATGGATGGAGGAGCCTGGTAGGCTGCAGTCCATGGGGTCGCTAAGAGTCAGATACGACTGAGCGACTTCACTTTCACTTTTCCCTTTCAGGCATTGGAGAAGGAAATGGCAACCCACTCCAGTGTTCTTGCCTAGAGAATCCCAGGGATGGGGGAGCCTGATGGGCTGCCATCTATGGGGTCGCACAGAGTGGGACACGACTGAAGTGACTTAGGATAGCAGTAGCAGTATCCCTTCATGTAGATAGATTATAATTTATTTCTTTTTTCTTTTTTTTAGTTAATTTATTCAGTCAATATAATATAGTGGTCAAGATCAGGGACTTTAGAACCTGATTCCAACGTGTAAATGGTAGTTCTGCGCACTTAATAGCTATGTGACCTGGGGCAAGTTTATTAACTTATCAGTGTTGCAATTTCCCAGGAATAATAGTGATATTTGTATACTAGCATTTTCAGGTTACCTTTTGAGACTTGATATGCACATTTGTTTTAGAGGACAGCTTAGATTAAGTACATATTGCCTCAATCTTATGATGAGTGCTAGAGATAAAACAGAGCAGGAGGAGGTGCCAGAAGAAGGGTGCAGTATTAAATAGAGGGGTGAGGAAGACAAAATTTGTGCAAAGACGTGAAGAAAGTAAGGGAATGAGACATATAGATGCTGAAATCAGAGAATTCTAGGCAGAAATAAAGACTCTGAGGCAGGAGCATGACTATTGTGTTAAAGGTATAACAAAAAGCCCAGTGTCCTAGAGGGGATTAAGGAAAGAAGGGAGTGTGGGAGATGGGGTCAGGTGGTGTAGGGCTTGCGGGAAAAGTGGGAGTGAAAGAAGAATACTCAGCTAAGGAGTAATGAAATGAAACATGTTTGAAGGGATCACTCTTGATGGTATCTTGTGAATAATCTTTAAGGGACCAAGAGCAGAAACAGAGAGACTCTGAGACTATTGCAGCAGTGCAGATGAGAGATGATTGTCATATTGGATCAAGTAGGTAGTGACAGGTAGTTATAGTATGTGAATGTGTTTATATATATAAAATGAAAAGATAATCAGTATTTGCTGAGAGAGTTTGGGGTATAAAAAAAGAATGAAGTCAAGGGTGACACTAAGGTTGGGTAGCCAGAACAAAAGGAAGGAGAAAGATAACATTTACTGAATGGATGTATATGGAAAGTATGTTTAGCAAGTTCAAATTTAAACATTCTACACATCCAAATGAAGATGTCATAAAAGTAGTAGATACTTTAGGTAGACAATGTGGTTAAAAGAATAAGAGAATGGAATACAAGAAACTTAATGAGGATTATCTCAAAGGCACATGGTGATTGGTTGGACATCTGGGATGAGGAAGGAGTCAAAATGAAAGAAATTATGATTTCTGTGACCCAAATCATTTACACTCAGGAGACTTTGTGGATGTGCTTAATATCTTTGGACTATATGTCTTCATCTGCATGATAGAGATCTTTGCTCACAGAATTGTTGAAGGCATAAATTAGAGTCTTACAGAAAGTTTATTGAATGTTGAATGATTTTATGAATAAAATTGCAAAGGGGAAGCTGGTTTGAAGATGAGGTGATGACATCCACACATACCTTACAAGGAAAGACAGAGACCCAAGGGGAAGAAACATCTTCCCTTAAAAAGTCTCATCTGCATCAGAAATCAAGGTCTCTCATTCTATGTTTCCCACCCACCAAGGCCACATTGTCCACTTCAGGAGTAATTCCTTTTTAACCACCAGCTGCTCCATATCAATGAGGATACTAAGGCACCTCAGTCAGAGTCTGGGATCCTTGGGAGAGAAAAAGCTGGAGGATATTCCCACCTGAATACTTGAGAATTCCAAGGTCTTCAGTGACTAATGGTGAAGGGGTAAGCTATGAACTTTGTTAGATTAAGGTTTTGCTATACCACAAACTAGTTTGCGATATTGGTTTTCTGTTCTGCAAAATGGGAGTAATAATACCAAACTTAAAGTGTCATTGTTAGAATTAGAAGAATATTTCTAAAATGCATGGAACAAACCCTGGTTCATTACAGGTTCAGAAAAAACCAGGTCCCTTCATTTTATTTTTTTCTAATTTTGGTGGGGTGGGAATGGCTACTGGATGGTCCCACCTTACAATGCTGTTGGGCTTATGGGCACTGATGCCCAGCCATGATCAGTTACCTGAGAAGTCCATGAGGAGATGGAGCCTATCTCTCCCTCAGTTTTCTGCTCCACCTGAGGGATAGGAGATCAGAAATGGTGTCCTATTACAGATCCCCTGCCTCTTCCCTCACCTGTTCACCATCCAGCAGGCTCTTAGTATTGCTTCACAATGCTCAACCCCTGAGCAGGGACCATGTTTAGACAGTCTGAAAGCAGATATGAGGCAGCTGAACTGAGGTGAGCAAGGAGGAGAACCAAGTGACCCAGGAATCTGGGTCAGTTTAGAAATCACAGCAATTCACAGTACTAGATCAAGCCCACTTCTGATCCAAGAGCTGGGACCCAAGGCAGGAAGCAGGGGCTTCCAAGAGGTGAAGACCTCCAGAGTGCACACACCATAGTGCAGCTGAAACAGGTCTTTGGGCAGTGTGAGGCTGTTGGTGGAGTGGGGATGTCCCCACCTCCAACCTCCGGGACAGGTGGGGTTACTGGAGGTCATCATATCCATCTTTGATTCCCTGTAGACTTACTACCAGAAAAATCTTCAGCAACCTCTTCTTTGGGTCTCAGTCTGCTGAGTCTCCCTGGGAGTTGGGAGAACAGTTGCTCAGACCTTTCACAGACAGATGGGCTTGTCCTTGTCTCATTGGCACTGGTTTCCTGTGGCCCCAACATCATTCTGAGGAAGCCCTAGGTGAGTCTAGCAGGGAAGACTCATGACCAATCTCATGGAAGACTGTGGCAGGGCCTCAGTTATGTGTTTGAAAAGATCAGTATAGGAGAGACCATGTCTAAACCTCTGTGAACCAGATAGGCTTCATGGAACATGTGATTAGGAAGAGGGCTTTGGGCAGGATGGTAGGATTCCAGTAGTCAGAGGGGGGAGCAAGGAGCAGGGAAAGGGAACCATTATTCCTGAAAGAGGGATGTGAGTGAGCAAAAAAGAGTCTGACCTAGAGACTAAGGCCAGCAGGACTCTTCAATAGAAGCAACTGGAGAGGTCTGGTTCAGATTTTTCCACAAAATTCACTCTTCCTATCCCCTGGAAGCCTCATCAAGGTTGGTTGGAGGATACTGACATCCATCTTCATGACCAAAAAGGGACAGGCTAGAGCTATTTTTCTAAGAATGCAACTCCTGACTTTGAGGTTCTAGGATTATTTTCTGAGAAACATAAGTCTTGGAAGGGGGTGAAGTGGTACAGATTCCTCTTTCAACTTTAAAGGAAGCTGGGTTTGGGGCCCTTGGGCCGAGTTGAGGCCAAAGTCCAGGTTAACACAAGTAGCCAAGAATAGGTATATAATGTGCACTAGACACTCTTCCCAATACAAGTGTACTGGGGGACACACAGACTTCGCCCTGTGTGAGGCACAAAGAAAGCCTCAGGCCGGTCCTCTGTGGGCTACCACCTATATGTGCTGCCTCCATGGACCCTCAACTCAGCATCCAACACCAAGGTCCTAACTCCTTCCTCTGTGGCATGGACCATCTCCACACAGTCCCCATGCCTGGAGTCATGTTCTCAGAAAGACATACACCAACCACACATCAGAGGCTATGGGGATTAACACAGTCAGGAAAGTCCTTTTTGGGAAGCTTCAGGAGGAGAGGGGTCAGAAATTGAGTCAATAGCAAAGGAGGAGTGCTTGTTCTGCAGCTGTGAGGATCCTGAGTGGGAGGACAGCTTGCAGAGGCATCAGAGGAAGTGGTAGGACCACATAGGCCCAGGGAATTGTGGCCAGGAGGATCAGAGTACGGCAAACCAAAGGCATTTGGAACTGGACCAGAGGTGAGAGGCAGGTGTCTGCAGAGATCAAGCTCCTGGTGGAGTTGTCCTAGGAATGTCAGTTCTTCTGTTTCCTCCAATTAAATTATCTTCACGGCATGACCTGGCTTACAGACTTCACTGTAGATAGTAGTGAGAGGTGCCCTTTCTTTCAGATGCAGTTCTCTGATAACCTGGGAATGCAAGATAAAGTGTTCCTGAAACAGCTGAGGGATAGAGAAGCCCTAGAAGGCTCAGAATAGAACCAGTGGATGATGTGCAAAGCTTATGAATTCCCCTAAGTGCCCAGCATTATATTGGTCCCAAGCGCAAAGTTTCTTAGTTAACACTGTTGATTGCCTGGAAAGTAAAGAGGCAGTAGGAACAGAAACATCAGTGACAAGATTTGACAAACCCAGGCCAGGCATTGAGAGACCTGGGAGAGCATAGTGCCCAGCTCTCACCTTGTTCGAGTTCTCTAGAGATTCCTGGTGGCTCACCTCTACATACTGGACGCTATCATCATCATCATCTTGTGATCTTGCACCTGAGAGACAGGCAGAGTGGAGCTTGAATCTGAGCCTTGGAAATTTGTACCCTCACCCACTGGTATGGACACAGACCAAGGCCAGACCTACTAAACCCTCTGCAGGGACATTCCCAGGAAACAAACTGTAGGAGAAAGGATATCAAGAATGCAGTGAGAAAGAGAGGTTTGTGGGCATGGAAGGAGAAGGGAAACCTGCCTCTTCCAGTCTCCATCTTCTTCCTACGTATCTTCCAAATATACAGTCCGCCTCCGAGGATCAATAACATAGCCGCAACTGCCCCAAGGATGCCTGGCAGGAGGTTTTCATTTTCCTGTTTGGCTGAATCTGTTTTCCTCAAACACAGAGGGCAAATAAGTTAAAGTCAAGAGAGAGCTTGAGATATTCATTGCCAAGGGAAGGTAGACAACAGGTGGAGAAGTCTAAAGAGTCCTGGTTCAGAAGCTGAAGAGGGAGGAGTATAGCAGTTTCATTCCTTCAATCAGGTCCTAAGCTCCTATTTGATGACAGGGGCACTGAGATGAGTAAGATGGGGTGGAGAGGAATGAGAAAATATCAGTCTGCTAGCCAGAGGAACTGCAGTAGCACAGAGCTTTACCCCGTGCACAGAGGTCCTCAGGGAGGGCCTCCCAGGGGAGGTGATGCATAAACTGACCTTGAGTGATGGGTAGCAGTTTCCCAGATAATCAAGGTAGGCACAGTATTCCAGAAAGGAGAGATACCACATTTGGGAAATGGCAGTATCAAAAGCCAGCCCCTGGGAGTTGCCAGCACCTTATTGCAGCAGACAGGAATGGGCAGGGAACGAGATGTAGGTGAGGGGAATTAGTGAGAGTTTATGGGTAATGTTGAGTATTGAAAATTACCTGACACTCTAGCCTTGGGGTAGAGAGGTCCCATTAACAGATGTTTTAAGTGATCCTGACATTTCTGACCCCTACATCAGCTCATGGAAGATGGTTTACAGAGGGTGAGACTGCACACAGGATAAAGTTATTCATTCGTTCAATGCAACTTTGATTACATAAACTTTGGCCAGAAGCTTGTGCTTGCACAGGGATTCAAAGGAGAACAAAACATGACTCCTGCCTTCATAGTGTTCCTGTCCATGGAGGAGACAAATCCATAAACAGATAATCACCACTCAGTGTGGGGGTGACCACAGACACCCCGAGGGAATCGATGCCTGAAGGCAGGATGGTTAAATTATTGCATGCCTCTGTGCAAAGTGAAAAGGCAGACTCCTTGTTAAAAAATTATTAAAATTTTAAGACATCAGTAGAATTTAGACAAATTAGCATATTTTTAGACCAATCATGGGGCCTATCTTAGGGCAGGGCCATGTGTGAATGCATTTTCACATGCCCACACATCTGCAGTGGCTGAGGAGAATCCTCCATGAAGAATGAGACAGGAAGTCGAGGACACAGGGTGAAGAAGGGCTGATGGTCAAGGAAACAACATGTCCAGAGGTGCAAAAGCTTGCAAAAGCAGGGCACATTCTGGAATGACAAACAAGGAATTCAGTGGTAAGAGTATAAATAAGATCAGAAATGTGGACAGAGGAGCGTCTGAGCCCCTCCATGACATCCCACAGGAAGTCATGGAGGTCAGACTTGAAGAAAAGCCACAAATGACCCAGTGTGATTCCTTTCCTAAAGACCATGCTGAATGCACAATGAACGTTGGATAGTGGTGGAGAGAGGTACTGTAAAACTACTGCCTGGACTAGCAGGGGCAAGCAGTTTGGAGTAGGTCATGGATGTGAGACACACTCAAAAGCAAAAATAAGTTGGATGTTTTTCCAACTCCTGTATGAAGTGGCCAGGTAGAAAGCAGTGCTAACAAAATGGTGGGAAGACAAGCTCTGAACCCCCAGACCTCAGTGCTATCTGAGCTCTGAAAGTGCTCCTCCCCTCTGGCAGATTGCACTCACCATGGACGCAGACTTCCCCAAGGTCGAAGGAGGCAGTTTTATTTCCCACCGGGTTGCTGACCACACAGACGAGACTGGCATGGGGCTGGCCTCTAGGCAAGCTCATGGCCAGGATGCATGAGTTGCAGGCTGGTTCTAATGTCCTTCTCTGCTCCCATTCTTTGTGGAGACCCTTGTTCTCCCAGGTCACATTCAGGTCTTCTGTGGTCCCAGAGGCTGTGCACTCCAGGGTGACGTTGCACCAGTCTGGTGTGATGGATGTTGACCTCGTCAGAATCTGGGGAGAGGGCACAGGCTCTGGGGTAGGAGGCAACAAAAGAATTAAACTTCACATATATGGAAAACTTTATATGCCACAGTTTAATATCTATTATCTCATTGAAGCCAAGGAGTATAAGGAAGCCTTATAAAGAAAGTGAGTGAGTGAGTGAGTGAGTGATAGTCACTCAGCCCTGTCTGCCTCTCTGCAATCCCATGGACTGTAGGCTGCCAGTCACCTTTGTCCATGGAATTTTCCAGGCAAGAACATTGGAGTGGGTTGCCATTTCCTTCTCCTATAAAGAAAGTAGGTGCATTTTGTACTTAAAATATAATTTTCTTAAAGCTAAATATTCACCAAAAGCTTGGAATGGGGCTATTGGGTTAGGCCCTATGTAATTTCACTAGGTTTCACAAGCCTTAAGAATCATCCACAGGAAAATAAAATTTGGATTCCATTTTCTTAGGGCCTATTATTTTTTTTAAAATTGGATTTTTCCCAGAAGAGAAAGAAGCTTGGGAGCTTGGGACAGAAGGGCTTGTCCTGGTTCATGGCCTGTGTCTCCAGCTGAGATGAAGCATGGGACAGCACAGCTCTTATGGGAAAGGACATCTGGTTAGTTCTGGAAGGCCAGAGAAAGGCACTTGGCTTTCAAATACAGAGAGACATTTGTGGGAGATGCAGTGGTAGCAACTAGGAATGACAATTCCAAGTGTAGTTAGAACATTCCACTGAACTTGTGGTATAGACAGGAAGAAAAGTGACAGATTTACAAGCTGCCTTGAAATCCCATGGGGACTTATGAGTTGTCTTCTCCATAGAAGGATACTTCCCTATGCAGGGAGGATCTTTAGGAAAAGATAGAAGACAGTGTTTGTTCACTAAATGGGTGCCTTAATAAGCCTTGCAGTGTAAACTTTCTCTATGCTTATGTAGCATTTAAGAGCTAAATTGTGGTGTCTTTTCTGAATGAGACCATTAACAGATTGGCTCTAAGTGAGAAAACAGTGTACAGGGGATATTAACTACACTTGGATTTCCAAATCATGGTAGAATAATGGACATCCTCAAAGATGTCCATGTCTTAATCCATGGAACCTGTGGTTATATTATATTACATGAAAAGGGGGAATTAAGGTAACAGATAGAATGAAGGCTGCTAATCAGTTGACCTTAAAATTGTGAGATAATTCTGGCTTATCTGGGCAAAATGCAACCATAAATTTCCTTGAAAGAGAAAGAAGGCACTGATGCCAGCAAGACACCAGGATATATGATTTAACAACTATCCATGGTCAGAAATACCTCTATGAGATCTTCAGAGTTCAGTTGGGGGATTCCAAGACTTTGATGGACCAAAAATCCTAGGTCAGCCACAGGGAAAGGGTAAGAACAGTTTCGGTTTACCTCATCACCTTGATCCCAGGCCAGCATGACTCAGTGCTGAGAGAGATACCACTAGACCGTGACTTTTCCCACAGCAGAAAGAGGGAATGAAGTGATAGTCTAGCTTCCCCATAATTTGTGAGACACTGCCTGGGAAGCTGGCTTCTGTCTCACTGCACCCAGAACAGTGAGGACATTATTCGAGAGTGCGTGCACGTGTGCTAAGTCAGTTCAGTTGTGTCTGACTCTTTGCAAACCTATGGACTGAAGCCCACCAGGCTCCTCTGTCCATGCGATTCTCCAGGCAAGAATACTAGAATGGATTGCTATGCCCTTCTCCAGGGGATCTTCCCAACCCAGGGATTGAACCCACATCTCTTATGTCTCTTGCGTTGGCAGGTGGATTCTTTACTAAACAGATGTAAGTGGAAGGGCATTGCAGCAACTGGGACACATGGCCCTGAAAACAATTTCTCACATATACCCACAGATGGTGGGCAATGCAACCCTATACCCAGAAACTCACATACTCCTGCAGCCAGCATCCCACATGCCTCTACAGCTGAAGCCTCACATTTGTTGAGCTTTACAGTGAATGTCTTTTTTTTTTTTCTTCCTTAAAGCCAGCCCTAAAAGACTGGAAGAAGAGACAGCTTACTCAAATACACAGACACCAATGCAAGGCTATGAAAATGGAGAATCAGGGAAACATGACAATACCAAAGGAGCAAAACTAACTCCAATAACCAACCTCAAAGAAATAGAGAGCTATAAAATGCCTAACAAAGAATTCAATACAGTAATGTTAAATAAGCTCAGCAAGCTACCAAAGGACACAGACAGACCACTATGCAAAATTTGGAAAACAATTTGTGAACAAAATGGAAAGTTCAACACAGAGATGGGAACCATTCAGAAGAACCAAAAAGAAATTCTGGAAATAAAAATACGACTGCATTAAAAATTCAATAAAGGGTCTCATCAGGTGACTTGATCAAGCAGAAGAAACAACCAGCAAATTCAAAGATACAGCATTTGAAATTATACAGTCGGAGCAGGAAAAGTAAAAAGAGTGAAAAAAGTCTATGAGATACCACAGGAAAAGCAATACACACGTTATGGGAGTTTCAAAGAGAAGACAAAGAAAAAAAGTAGAAAGCTTATTTAAATAAATTATGGCTGAAAAATTCCTAAGTCTGGGCAAGTAAATGTACATTCAGATTCATGAAGCCCAAAGGTTCCATGATGGTATAATTCGGTTCAGTTCAGTTCAGTTCAGTCGCTCAGTTGTGTCCGACTCTCTGCGACCCCAAGAATCGCAGCACGCCAGGCCTCCCTGTCCATCACCAGCTCCCGGAGTTCACTCAGACTCGTGTCCATTGAGTCCGTGATGCCATCCAGCCATCTCATCCTCTGTCATCCCCTTCTCCTCCTGCCCTCAATCCCTCCCAACATCAGAGTCTTTTCCAATGAGTCAGCTCTGCGCATGAGGTGGCCAAAGTACTGGAGCTTCAGCTTTAGCATCATTCCTTCCAAAGAAATCCCAGGGTTGATCTCCTTTAGAATGGACTGGTTGGATCTCTTTGCAGTCCAAGGGACTCTCAAGAGTCTTCTCCAACACCACAGTTCAAAAGCATCAATTCTTCAGTGATCAGTTTTCTTCACAGTCCAACTCTCACATCCACACATGACCACTGGAAAAACCATAGCCTTGACTAGATGGACCTTTGTTGGCAAGGTAGTGTCTCTGCTTTTGAATATGCTATCTAGGTTCATCATAACTTTTCTTCCAAAGAGTAAGTGTCTTTTAATTTCATGGCTGCATCACCATCTGCAGTGATTTTGGAGCCCCCAAAATAAAGTCTGACACTGTTTCCACTGTTTCCCCATCTATTTCCCATGAAGTGATGGGACCGGATGCCATGATCTTCGTTTTCTTTTTTTTTTTAATTTTATTTTTACTTTATTTTACTTTACAATACCATATTGGTTTTGCCATACATTGACATGAATCCACCACGGGTGTATACAAGCTCCCAATCCTGAATCCCCCTCCCACATCCCACCCCATATCCTCTCTCTGGATCATCCCCGTGTACCAGCCCCAAGCATCCTATATCCTGCATTGAACCTAGGCTGGTGCTTCGTTCTTACATGATAGTATACACGTTTCAATGCCATTCTCCCAAATCATCCCACCCTCTCCCTCTCCCACAGAGTCCAAAAGTCCGTTCTATACATCTGTGTCTCTTTTGCTGTCTTGCATACAGGGTCATCATTGCCATCTTTCTAAATTCCATATATATGTGTCAGTATACTGTATTGGTGTTTTTCTTTTTGGCTTACTTCACTCTGTATAATAGGTTCCAGTTTCATCCATCTCATTAGAACTGATTCAAATGAATTCTTTTTAATGGCTGAATAATACTCCATTGTGTATATGTACCACAGCTTTCTTATCCATTCATCTGCTGATGGACATCTAGGTTGTTTCCATGTCCTGGCTATTATAAACAGTGCTGCAATGAACATTGGGGTACATGTGTTCATTTCCTGAATGTTGAGCTTTAAGCCAACTTTTTCACTCTCCTCTTTAACTTTCATCAAGAGGCTTTTTAGTTCCTCTTCACTTTCTGCCATAAGGGTGGTGTCATCTGGATATCTGAGGTTATTGATATTTCTCCCAGCAATCTTGATTCCAGCTTGTGCTTCCTCCAGCCCAGCATTTCTCATGATGTTCTCTGCATATAAGTTAAATAAGCAGGGTGACAATATACAGCCTTGATGTATTCCTTTTCCTATTTGGAACCAGTCTGTTGTTCCATGTCCAGTTCTAACTGTTGCTTCCTGACCTGCATATGTTTCTCAAGAGGCAGGTCAGGTGGTCTGGTATTCCCATTTCTTTCAGAATTTTCTGCAGTTTGTTGTGATCCACACAGTCAAAGGCTTTGGCATAGTCAATAAACAGTACTAAACCAACAAACACATGAAAAGACATTCAGCATTGCTCATTATGAGAGAAATGCAAATCAAAGCTACAATGAAATATCACATCACACAGGTCAGATTTAGTTCAGTTCAGTTCAGTCTCTCAGTCACATCCAACTCTTTGCAACCCCATGGACTGCAGCATGCCAGTCCTCCCTGTTCCTCATCTTTTCCCAAAGTTTGCCCAAATTGATGTCTATTGTATCAGTGATGCCATCCAGCCATCTCATCTTCTGATGCCCTCTTCTCCTTCTGCCCTCAGTCTTTCCCAGGATCAGGGACTTTTCTAATTAGTTGGCTGTTCGCATCAGATGACCAAAATACTGGAGCTTCAGCTTCAGCATCAGTCATTCCAATGAGTATTCAGGGTTGATATCCTCTAAGATGGACTGGTTTGATCTCCTTGTTGTCCAAGTGACTTTCAGGAGTCTTCCCCAGCACCACAGTTTGAAGACATCAATTATTTTGCATTATGCTTTCTTTACTGTCAAGCTTTCACAACCATACATGACCACTAGGAAGACCATAGCCTTTACTATATGGACCTTTGTTGGCAAAGTAACGTCTCTGCTTTTCAACACACTCCAGGTTTGTCATAGCTTTCCTGCCAAGAAGCAATTGTCTTCTGATTTTATGGCTGCAATAACTATCCACAGTGATTTTAGAGCCCAGGAAGAGGAAATCTACCACTACTTCCACATTTTCCCTTTCTATTTGCGATGAAGTAACGGGGCCAGATGCCATGATCTTAATTTTTTGAATGTTTAGTTTCAAGTCAGCTCTTTCACTCTCCTCCTTCACCCTCATCAACAGGCTCTTTAGTTTCTCTTCACTTTCTGCCATTAGAGTGGTATCATCCACATAACTGAGGTTGTTGACATTTCTCCAACCTATTTTGATTCCAGTTTTATCTCATCCAGCCAAGCATTTCTCATGATGTGCTCAGTGTATAGGTTAAACAAACAGGGTGACAGCAGGCAGCTTTGTCATACTCCTTTCTCAAAAGCTAGCATATGACTAAGCAATTCCATTTCTGGGCATATACTCAGAGAAAACCACAGTTTAAAAAGACACGTATCCCAGTGTTCACTACAACACTATTTACAATAGCCAGGACATGGAAGCAACCTAGATGCCTATAAGCAAATGAATGGATAAATTGTTACATATACAATGGAATATTACTCAGCCACGAAAAGGAACCAATTAAAGTCAGTTGTAGTGAAGTGGATGAACGTAGAACCTGTTATGCAGAGTGAAGTAAGTCAGAAGGAGAAAAACAAATATCATGTGTTAACACATATATATGGAATCTAGAAAAATGGCACTGATGAAACTGATTTCAGGGCAGGGATAGAGATTTAGAAGTACAGAACAAACTTGTGGACACAGGAAAGAGGAGGGTGGGATGAATTAAGAGAGTAACTTTGTAATATATGCATTATTATGTCTGAAATAGATAGCTTTCCTTTGAAGTCGCTCAGTCGTGTCCGACTCTTTGCGATCCCATGGACGGAGGAGCCTGATAGGCTACAGTCCATGGGATTTTCCAGGCAAGAGTGCTGGAATGGATTGCCATTTCCTTCTCCAGGGGATCTGATAGCTAGTGGGAAGTTAACACAGCAAGCTCAGCCCGGTATTCTGTGATGACCTAGAGGGGTGGGCTAGCTGGAATGGGAGGGAGGATTAAGAAGGAGGGAACATATTTTTACTTATGGCTGATACACGTTGTTGTAAGGTAGAAACCAACACAATGTTGTAAAGCAATTATCCTCCAATTAAAAAAGAAATTAAAAAAGCAGTATTAAGAAAGAATGTTAGAGTGATAAACACATTAAAGAATAAAGTTTTCAAGCTGCTTAAGTTTACATCTCAAGGAACTAAGAAAACAAAGAAAAACCTAAGTCAGCAGTTGGCAGAAGTAAGGAAGTCATAAGCATTACAGCAGAAATGAATGAAATAAAGACTAGAAAGACAATAAAAAACTCAGTGAACCTGAGTGTGTTGGAAAGATAAGCAAAATTGACTTAGCAAGGCAAGAAAAAAAAAAAAACAAGGAAGAATCAATTAATATCAGAAAATGAGATTACTGGTGCACAGAAATAAAGAGATCATAAGAAGCCATCATGAACAATTATATACCATCAAACTACAAAATCTGGAAAAAAAAAAGGATAAATTCTTGGAAACATACAGCCTATATAGTTTGAATCAATAGAAAATACACAACTCGAACAGATCAATAATAATAAATAAGGAGTTTTAATTAGCAATCAAAAACTTCCCAACAAAGAAAATTTCATGACTGAATGGAGTCACAGGTGAATTTTATAAAATCACATACCAAAGAATTAATCTAATCCCTCTTAAACACTTCCAAAAAAAGTAGTAGTATAGGGAACACATTTAAAGATGTTGGCATATCCTAAGCCAAACTAACACACCATACAAAAATTTATAGGCCAATGACCGTGATGAACATAAATGCAAAACCTCCACCAAAGTACTAGTAAATGGAATTCAACAAAATACTAAAAGGATCAAACATCATGACAAACTGAGATTTAATCTAAAGATGCAAGGATGTTTCAGAATATGCAAATCAATAAGGTGATATACCATGTTAAAACAATGAAGGATAAAAATCACACAATAATTCAGTAGACGAGGAAAAAGCATATGACAAAAACCAATATTCTTTCATGATTTAAAACTCTTAAATTAAGAATAGAAGGAAGCTATTTTAACACAATAAAGGCCATATATGAAAGCCTACAACTAACATAAAACTCAATGGTGAATGATTGAAAGCTTTTCCTCTAACATTAGGAACAAGGCAAGTGTGTCTGTTTGCTGTTTCTATTCAACTTAGGACTGGAAGTTCTAGCAACAGCAATCAGGCAAGCAAAAGAAATAAAAGGCACCCAAATTGGAAAGGAAGAAGTACAATTATTTTTATTGCAAATGACATGACCTTGTATGTAGAGAAGTCTAAAGATTCCACAGAAAAATTCTTTTAGAACTAATTAGTGATTTCAACAAAATTGCAGGACACAAAATCAACATATGAAAATCTTTTGCATTTCTATACACTAACAATGAACTATCTGAAAATGAAACCAAGAGAACAATCCCACTTACATTACAATCAAAATGAATAGAATATTTAGGAATAATCTTAACTAAGGATTGAAAGATCTGTGCACCAAAAACTATAAATATTGATAATAGGTATATATACACAAATATATAGAAAGACATTACACATTCATCAATTTGAGGAATTAATATTGTTGAAATGTTCGCAGTACCAAAGCAGTCTATAGATTCTGTCCAAACTGTGTAAATATAATTAGGGAGTTTTTATAAAAAGAGAAAAAAATCTTGAAATTCATCAGTTCAGTTCAGTTCAGTCACTCAGTTGAGTCTGACTCTTTGCGACCCCGTGAACCAGAGCAAGCCAGGCCTCACTGTCCATCACCAACTCCCGGAGTCCACACAAACTCATATTCATCGAGTTGGTGATGCCATCCAGCCGTCTCATCCTCTGTTGTCCCCTTCTCCTCCTGCCCCCAATACCTCCCAGCATCAGAGTCTTTTCCAGTGAGTCAGTTCTTCGCATGAGGTGGCCAAAGTATTGGAGTTTCAGCTTTAGCATCAGTCCTTCCAAAGAACACCCAGGACTGATCTCCTTTAGAATGGACTGACTGTATGGAACCACAAAAGATCACAAATAGTAGAAGCAGCTTAGAGCAAGAAGTACTAAACTGGAGGCATCACATTTCCTTATTTCAAAGTATATTACAATGCTATTTAAAACAGACATAAAAACAGACATAGAAACTAACGGAACAGAATAAAAATCCCAGAAATAAGCCCATGCATATATGATCAACTGATCTTTGACAAGGAAACCAGGAATACACAATGGGGAAAGGGAAGTCTTCTCAAAAAATGGTGCTGGGGAAACCGGATATCCACATGCAAAAGAATGAAATTGGACCCTTGCACCATATAAAAAATAAACTAAAAATGGATTAACAACTTAAAAGTAATACTGGAGATTGTAAAACTCTAAGAAGAAAGCAAAGGGGAAAGTCTTCCTGACACTGGCCTTGACAACAGTTGTTTGAATATGACAACAAAAGCGTAGACAATAAAACAATAATAGACAATTGGGATTAAAACTGAAAAGTTTTTCCACAGCACAGGAAATATCAACAGAGTGAAAAGGAAACCTACAGAAATGGGAGAAAATAGCTGCAAACTATATATCTGATAAATGGTTAGTATCCAAATTTTATAAGGGACTCATACAACTCAATAGGAAAAAACCTAAATAATCAGGTTAAAAATGGGGAAATGAACTGAATAGATATTTGCCAATGGAAGATATAAAAATGGCCAACAAGTATATGAAAAAATCACTCAACATTATTAATCACCAGGAAAGTGAAAATCAAAACCACAGTGTGTGCAAGAATACTGGAGCAGGTTGTCATTTCCTCTTCCAGGGGAAATTCCTGACCCAGGGATCAAATCTGCATCTCCTGTGTTTCCTGCACTGCAGGCAGATTATTTACTGCTGAGCCACACGGGAAGTCCAAAACCACAATGAGTATACTCTTATACCAGTTGTAATGGCTACTACCAAAAAGAAAAAAAAGATGTGTTGCTGATGGGCTGGAGAAAAAGAGATATTCACTGTTGACTGGGATTGTAAATTGGTGCAGCCATTTTGGAAAATAGTATAGAGTTTCTCAAAAATTAAAAATATAACTGGTTGTTGTCCAGTCACTCAGTTGTGTCTGACTCTTTGTGACCCCATGGATTGCAACGTGCCAGGCTTCCCTGTCCTTCACCAACTTCCAGAGCTTGCTCAAACTCATGCCCATTGAGTTGGTGATGCCATCCAACCATCTCGTCCTCAGTTCAGTTCAGTCACTCAGTCATGTCCAACTCTTTGCAACCCCATGGATCGAAGAATACCAGGCTTCCCCGTCCATCAACTCCCAGAGCTTGCTCAAACTCATGTCCATTGAGTCGTTGATGCCATCCAACCGTCTTATCCTCTGTCGTCCCCTTCTCCTCCCTCCTTCAATCTTTCCCAGCATCAGGGTCTTTTCCACTGAGTCAGCTCTTCACATCAGGTGGTCAAATTATTGGAGTTTCAGCTTCAGCATCAGTCCTTCCAATGAATATTTAGGACTGATTTCCTTTAAGATTGACTGTTGGATCTCCTTGTAGTCCAAGGGATTCTCAAGAGTCTTCTCCAACACCACAGTTCAAATGCATCAATTCTTCGATGCTCAGCCTTCTTTATGGTCCTACTCTCACATCCATACCTGATGACTACTGGAAAAAACACAACTTTGTCTATGACTTATAACTACTCTATGATTCAGCAATTATGGTTTGGGTACATATCTAAAGGAACAGAAATCAGGATTTCAAAAATATATCTGCACTTCCATGTTCACTGCAAAATTTTTACAGTATATAAGACATGGAAACGACCTAAATGTCCATTGCCAGATGAGTTGATAAACATGTGGTATATACATACAAAGGAATATTGTTGTTGGTCAATCACTAAGTCATGTCCAACTCTTTGCAACCCTCTGGATTGCAGCATGGCAGGCTTCCCTGTCCTTCACTGCCTTCTGGAGTTTGTTCAAACTCATGTCCATTGACTTGGTGATGCCATCCAACAATCTCATCCTCTGTCTCCCCCTTCTCCTCTTGCCCTCAATCTTTCCCAGCATCAGGATCATTTCCAAAGAGCTGGCTCTTTGTATCAGGTGGCCAAAGTATTGGAGCTTCAGCTTCAGCATCGGTCCTTCCAAAGACTATTCAGGGTTGATTGCCTTTAGAATTGACTGGTTTGATTTCCTTGGTGTCCAAGAGACTTTCAAGACTTTTCTCTACCACTATTTGAAAGCATCAATTCTTTGATGTTCAGTGTTCTTTATGGTCCAAATACTCTCACATCTATGCATGAGTACTAGGAAAACCATAGTTTTGACTAGATGATGTTTGTTGGCAAAGTGATGTCTCTGCTTTTTAATACGCTGTCTAGGTTTGTCATAGCTTCTCTTCCAAGGAGCAGGCCTCTTTTAATTTCATGGCTGCAGTCACTGTGTGCGGTGATTTTGGAAACCGAACAAATAAAATCTGTCACTGTTTCTACTTTCTCCCTGTCCATTTGAGATGAAGTGATGGAACCAGATGCCATGATCTTAGCTTTTTGAATATTGAGTTTTAAGCCAGCTTTTTCACTCTCCTTTTTCACTTTCACCTAGAGAAATATTACTCAAACTTAAAGAAGAAGGAAATTTTGTCTTTTGTGACAAAGATAGATGAAGCAGTAGGACATTACACTAAGTAAAATAAACCAGAGAAAGAAGAACAAATAAATACTACATGAAACCACTTATATGATGAGTCTCATATTTTCAATCTTATAGAAGCAGAGAGTGGAAGGGTTCTTGCACAGATCTGGGAGGAGGATGAAATGAGTAGATATTAGTCAAAAGTTACAAAGGTTCAGTTACACAAGATGAATAAATCCTAGAGATCTACTGTATGGCACAGTGCCTAAAGTTAGCAATACTATATAATATATGTAAAGTAATTATAATGCTTATAATTAATAACTGTAGACTACATCATGATGCTTTGATCACTAATCTAGAGCCAGATATCTTGGAATGTGAAGTCAAGTGGGCCTTAGAAAGCATCACTAAGAACAAAGCTAGTGGAGGTGATGGAATTCCAGTGGAGCTGTTTCAAATCCTGAAAGATGATGCTGTGAAAGTGCTGCACTCAATATGCCAGCAAATTTGGAAAACTCAGCAGTGGCCACAGGACTGGAAAAGGTCAGTTTTCATTCCAATTCCAAGGAAAGGCAATGCCAAAGAATGCTCAAACTACCGCACAATTGCACTCATGTCACATGCTAGTAAAATAATGCTCAAAATTCTCCAAGCCAGGCTTCAGCAATACATGAACCGTGAACTCCCTGATGTTCAAGCTGGTTTTAGAAAAGGCAGAGGAACCAGAGATCAAATTGCCAACATCCACTGAATCATCAAAAAAGCAAGAGAGTTTCAGAAAAACATCTATTTCTGCTTTATTGACTATGCCAAAACCTTTGACTGTGTGGATCACAAGAAACTGTGGAAAATTCTGAAAGAGATCGGAATGCCAGACCACCTGACCTGCCTCTTGAGAAATCTGTATGCAGGTCAGGAAGCAACAGTTAGAACTGGACATGGAACAACAGACTGGTTCCAAATAGGAAAAGGAGTACGTCAAGGCTGTATATTGTCTTCCCACTTATTTAACTTCTATGCAGGGTACATCATGAGAAACGCTGGCCTGGAAGAAGCACAAGCTGGAATCAAGATTGCTGGGAGAAATCTCAATAACCTCAGATATGCAGATGACACCACCCTTATGGCAGAAAGTGAAGAGGAGCTAAAAAGCCTCTTGATGAAAGTGAAAGAGGAGAGCGAAAAAATTGGCTTAAAGCTCAACATTCAGAAAATGAAGATCATGGCATCTGGTCCCATCACTTCATGGGAAATAGATGGGGAAACAGTGGAAACAGTGTCAGACTTTATTTTTCAGTACTTTGGCCACCTCATGCGAAGAGTTGACTCATTGGAAAAGACTCTGATGCTGGGAGGGATTGGGGGCAGGAGGAGAAGGGGACGACCGAGGATGAGATGGCTGGATGGCATCACGGACTCGATGGACGTGAGTCTGAATGAACTCTGGGAGATGGTGATGGACAGGGAGGGCTGGCGTGCTGCGATTCATGGGGTGCAAAGAGTCGGACACGACTGAGCGACTGAACTGAACTGAACTGACACTTAAATTTTGTGCTGTTACATAAGCAACAACAACAACAATTAAATGAAGAAGGCAGAAGGAAACTTTTGGAGGGGATGAATCTGATTTTTTGGCATAAGTTACGGTGACAGTTTCACTAGTATATGTGCTTGCTCAGTCACTTCAGTCATGTCTGACTCTTCATAACCCTATGGACCATAGTCTGCCAGGTTCCTCTGTCTATGGAATTCTCCAGGTAAGAATATTGAAGTGGGTTACCATGCCCTCCTCCAGGGGATCTTCCCAATCCAGGGATTGAACCTATGTCTTCTGTGGTTCCTGCACTGCAGGTGGATTTTTTACTGCTGAGCCTCTGGGGAAGTCCATGCATACATACACACACACACACACATATATATATATGAAAATTACCTATAGTTCTTTTGAAAAATAATACTGTATAGTTAATATGAACTTTATTATAATTTATGAGCCCATCTGGTATATCTGATAATGTCTTAAAATTTTTGAGGAGATATCTGCTTGAGACATTCCCCTAAGATAATTCACCAATTCAGTCTCTCTTAGAACTGGAAGGAATTTTAAGCAATTGCCTGGTTCAGCAAATGCCTTAAGAAAAATAAAGAATTACTGTCACTTTGTAGATCAAGTTACATGATGTTAAATGACTCATCCAAGGCCACCTAACTATTATTTCTTTTCTCAACTATTTCTTTTTTCTAGCCAAACAGATCTCAATACCTATTTCATGTGCAACTATAAGATATTCAAGTGCAAAATAATTCACTGAGAAATCCTATTACAAGGTTGGATACATTAAATATGCAAAGCTCTTTGTATGTCAATCAAACCTCAATAAAGTGTTTTCTTAAAAAAAAAAATTAACTAGTTTGAATTGTTTGACCCTGTTACCATTGTTTATTGGCCTAAACATTTAATTTTCCTTAAATTAATTTTCCTATCTTAATTTTCCTTTCTCAAGTGGCCTTTTGCTTAGTATCTGTGTACTTTGGCAACTGCAAATATTCAAAGACTTCTTAATTTTTTTAATAAAAAAATTGCTTGTTGTTATCAAGCTGTTGTTGTTGCTGTCATTGTTAACTACAATGCTGAATCTAGTTGATTTGTCACAGATCATGGTAAAAGGCATACTGTAAAAAGATTAAATACTTCTCATTAAAAATGAAAAAGACAGGCAGAACAGATCAGATGGATGCAATGTGAGATGAATTTGATGATTTGAAGGTGAATGAAGGGGGGACACCAGCCAAGGAAATCAGGTATCCACTTGAAGGTGGGAAAGGCAAGAAATGGATTCTCCCAAGTCACCAGGTAGGAATACAGGCCTGCCAACACCTTGCTTTTGCCCCATGAGACCCAAGTCTGACTTATGACCTACAAAATGGTAAGATAATCAGTTTGAGAGGTTTTAAGGCCATAAGTTTTTCTGGTAGTTTGCTACAGTAGTAACAGAAAACAAATAGAGAAATTAAGCAATTCAGTTTTAGAACAATTAATGTTACCGTATAAATTCCCATTTTCCTCCCTCAAAATACTGAAGTGATTTTCTCCTTTTTGTGAATCTCAACTCTGCTCTCCTTTTGTGGCTAACATGCACATCTTATTGCTGGGTGATAAGACAGAGTCTGAAGGTTGGGGTCTAAATAAAATCTTACAAAATGGGGTCTATGTGACCCTCCTAGGACAAAGGCAGGAGGGAAGCCATGGTGAGGAGGTGTCACTTACCATAGACAGTGAGGTGGAAAACCTGGGCAAGTTCGAATCCTCCAGGGAAGCTGGCTCGAGCCCGGTACTGTCCACTGTCCTCAGAGGACAGGTTCTCAATCTTCAGGGACAAGATGTTGGGCACATGGACTCTCTGCTGGTACTTGTCCTGGAGGCTGACCCAGGTTGGAGTGCCTGCCCCACAGCGGACTTTCAGGAAGTTACTGTAGTTTGACTCAGGGCCAAAGCCCCACCAGATCTCCTCTGGTTCAGCTTCTTGCTTCTTGATCACATGAAACAACACAGAACCTCCTCGGATCCCCTTCAGGGGAACACGGGCTCCAGATTCCTGAACTCCAGAACCACGTGCACCAGAACTCTTGGCCCCAGTGCTGCAGATGCCTAAAGGATTGGAAACTGGACATATGTTTTTTTCATCAATAATAAAGGAAAGAACCCACACAACCCTTTTTAAAGAAATCCACCCAGGATAGTTCCTTGATTTTAGTAAGATAGCCAAGTACAATTAATTGAAACAACTTTTGGAATCAAGTCCTCTTTCTAATGAAGTTTAACATTAAATAGGTTACATAAATTTGCTAACCTGACATTTCCTTACTGACCTCATAAGGTCAGTATTAGTTAAATGACACAAGTGAAAAGCACCCAGCACATTTTCAGGCACAAATTAGGTATATAACTGTAGAAGGCACTTCTAAAATGTCTTCTTACATCCCTGCCTCCTTGTGTTCACACATTTGTTTAACCCCTTTCCCTGAAGTGTGGACTGCACCTAGTGACTTGCTCTTAGGAATGGACCGCAGCAGACACGATGGATGCCACTCAGTGATTTTAGAGTACACAAGACTGTGACTTCCCTCTTGCTTACACTCACACACACTCTCTCTTTCACTCTCTCCCTTGCTTGCTCTGAGGAATCCAGCTGCCATGTTGTCAGTTGCCCTATTGGGAGACCCATGTAACAAGGAACCGAGGGAGCCTCTGGTCAACATCCAGGGAGGAGCTGAGGCCCTCAGTCTAACAGCCAGGGAGCTGCCTGCTAGCAGAGCTTTCCCAGATGACCTGAGCTGATGTAGCCTCAGTCAAGACCTTGATTTCAGTCTGAGAGACCCTGAGCCAGAGGACTTAGCTGGGTCCTGGCCTAGAGAAAATGTGACACTCTTCCTGACGGTGTTTAAGGCATTAACTTTTGGGGTTACAGGTTGCACAACAGTAAATACCTAATACAAATATGAACGCTGTTCTCCTTCTTGCTTCTAGGTACTGTGGTAGTAGGGAGAGGATAGGCTGTGCTGTGTAACAAGCAGTTAATACCTCAAGGTCTTAGAACAAGAGGAGTTTATGTCCCCCACCACAAGTCCCCACGAGAGAGAGAGCGAGGGTTCCCATCACACACAGTGGAGGCTCCACCGCCTCCATGGAGCCCACAGCGTCCTCACAGGCTCCCAGCCCCCCAGCAGGGAGGGGAAACAGGAGAATCACACTTCTGTCCACAAGTAGCGTGCTCTCTGCTCTTGCTTTTTGGCCAGCACTGCTCACAAGGCCCTGGCTAACTGCCCGGGACTAGAATATGAGAGTCAGCCAGGGACCATTTAGTGAGCTCTGCTGTCCCTGCCACCGAGCCAGCACTTCCCTAGCCAGTCACGAGAGGTTGCAGTGGGCCTTCCTCGATCACTTTCCTGCAGAGCTGAGACCAGTGGGCACATTCCCTTCAGGGCCACCCCATCCTGAGCCCACCCTCCCTCTTCAGACACAGGCCCCAGGGACTGGATACTCTTTGTCCTTTTTGGGGACAGGGTAGGACAGAACAGGACCAGAGAAAGTAATGCAGAACAGCCTTATCTTGAAGGGAACAATAATTTGCTTTTTCCAGGAGATCAGGATCCGTCTGGGTTGGCCTCTGCCTGCCAGGGAAAAAATTCTCTCTCCAAATGAGTAAGTTCTCCTTATCTCAAGCCTGCCTTCCTCTACTGTACTTATGCTTATTCCTGGCTCTCATTAGAGGCAGAGAATGGCTCAGGCCAGTATTCATATATGTGTGTATTTCAGATATTTCTTTGTATTTATTTAATCACTTATTCACTTAATTAGGCATCTCCTTGGGGTCAGGCCTCCATCCCAGTCCCTTCAGCTCCCCTCACAGGCCTGGAGCCTTACATTAGGCTTACTACTGCTTTACTATATTCCCAGAGCATGGTGTGCAAAGTTTCCATAGACTGTGAAACATGATGTCTTTCAGGAGGTGGTCTCAACACCCATCTCAGGAGCAGAGGCAGAGAAAATGGCCAGACTGGATTCCAGAGGGGATGCTTGAAGAAGCGCATCCCTCATTCCATGCAGGGCCGAGAAGTGACCACAGTAATTGTCCGGGGTCTCCTCTCTGAAGGAACCCTAAACAGGTTCACTACTGCCAGTCCCTGTCATGACACAGGGCTAGGACAACATGGGATGAGGAGACAGAGCAGAGGCCTTGATGTACAACAGGAGCGTCCTCTCTGGGGACAGAATGTCAAGCTGGGAAGGGCCTTAGCGGGGCATCTGCCCAGGCACCCCCGTCACAGAGGAGGAGGCTCCCCGGGGGTGAACCTGGCCTGGGTCACACAGGGCAGAGCCACACCTGGCACCGGGGCTCCCCGCTCCCAGCCCAGGGCTTCTCCCCGGCAGGAGCTCCCTCCAACCCCCAACCCTGTCCCTGCCTTCCTGGGGGCTTCTCTCCCAGCACTGCTGTCTCATCACCAGGATCTGAGCAGCTCCTGGAGGCTCATCCTCCAGCTTTCTCTCCTGGGAAAAGGCAAGCAAGAATTTACAGGGGTTTAGCAGAGCAGGGGGTACCTTTCCAGGTGGCACCAGTCATAAAGAACCTGCCTTTCAATGCAGGAGACATAAAAGATGTAGGCTTGATCCCAGGATCAGGAAGATTCCCTGGAGGAGGGCATGGCAACCGACTCTCGTATTCTTGCCTGGAGAATCTCATGGACAAGGGAGCCTGGTGGGCTACAGTGCATGGAGTTACAGAGTCAGACACGACTGAAGCGACTTAGCATGCACACACAGCAGAAGGGACTTCTGGCCAGCAGAGAGTTAAACAGTAGCCCCGCCAGACCCTACACTTTCTGGAAATGAGGGAACCAGGGAGACAGGAGGCTCAGTCCTCAGGCTGCAGGGGGGATGGACTCAGAAGCTGGTGGTGAGCACCGGCTGTGAGGAAGATGAAAGAAGACTTATAAAAAGAAGGCAGATGGTAAGAGCATTGTGAACTACAAAAGGGCTAATCCTGAAGAAGAAAATTAAGCCAGAAAGGCTGTGGTTATAAACAAGAGAGTAAAGTTTATTCAAATGATATAAAATTAAAAAATCAACATAAAATTTTGTTCTCGTTTCTGACCCTTCCTTCGTCATCCCACCAGGAAATCAATCACCGTTTTCACTCAACTCACAATCAAACCCACCTGTGCCTTTGCACATCTCCTCCGTCTCCACGACTCTCTCTAGATGCCAATGATGGTAGGGACCCTTTCTTCTTTGTGTTCTGCCAGTAGACACAGGGGCACACTGAGGGCATGAAGGAGACTATTGCTATGGTGAGTGCCTCTCCCCAACCTCACCAGTAGCTTCTGTGTCTCTGGGAAATTCCAGTGCTAATTGAACTCACCTTCAAGCTTCCTTTCCCACTACTTCCAAACTCGTGTCCAGAAAAGGTTTAAAGATGTTAAGAATGATAAAGACAAAGATACTTCACCCACAGCATCACTCCTCACCACACACCCGACCAAATGTATAGAGCAATTTAACGTTCCTTCCAATGATGCCTCTTCCAGTTCACCCAGGGTGCCCAATCTCCACTGGGAAGTGTCCATCTCATTCAGTACCGTGAAGGTTGGGGCCAAGGGGGCAACAAATTCCACTCCTTCCCAGATACTAGGGGACCTTGATAAAATCATTTTCCTTCTCTGTGTGCAGATTGTCTCATCTCTAACATGAGAAATTCAAACCATTTCTCTCTCTCCCTCTCTTTTTTCCTCCCTTTATCTCATTTTGTCTCCATCTCTTTATTTTTTAATTTGTGAATTTCTAGTCCCAGACTTTGGATAAGCCTATAATTTGGAACATATTTTTGCTGTTAAATAACACTGGAAATGTGAAGAAAGTCTACATTTTGTTGTAGACAGAAGCAATCTAGTTAAATGGGATATAGTCCTTATTTAAATGCCCTTTATTAATATGTTTGCCCATTTTTACAAATGCTCTCTAATTTGTTTAATTTTATCCAGAATTCACAATCCACTATATTTTCTTTTTTTCTTCATTAATTTGTATTTAATTTTTATATGTACAAATGTCTAATCTTTCATAAACTTATAGATGTATTCACATCATTCCTTTGAATTTTCTAAAATAATTCATTTTTAATTGAAGGATAATTGCTTGGTATGCTTCCTTCTTTAGGACATTCTCTTTTACTTTCAGTTCCTCTTTTTTGCTCAACTCTTATTCTCTCCACTTTTTCTTCTCCCACCTCCACACTTTCCCCCTATTTTAATCCCCTGTTAGTCATCTATTACATTTTCTTTTGCATTTTCTCCTACTCTCATAAATACATGGGTGTATAGATGATTTTAAATATTGAAGATTACTGTTTCATTTACAAGATTAGGATTTTGTTATATATAGTTATCTGCATCTTACTGATGGAAATCCATGCATCTGACACTATCAAAAATTAGAAATACCTCCCAGCTAATTGGTAGACTGTATTTTTCAAGGCTTCATAATACTCCACTGTACATAAACTTCCCATCTTGTTCAATCATTTCCAAACTGATGTAAAGATTCATTGTTTCTAGGATTTTGCCCTAAAACAGTGCTTTGCATTATAGAGGGCATCCTCCCAGAGAATTTGTTTTACTGGGAGGTTTTTTTCAACTTTTCAAAATGAAAACTAACAGTGAGGTGGAATGAAAAATTTATAAGCTTTTTTGAGATAAACTGGAGACTGCAAGGACCCTCTCTTTTGTGAAGATCTGCTAGGATCTGCACCCCAAACCCTGGTGGAGAGTGGGTGTTCACTATCCCTTTCTAGTAGAGAAGCCTAAGGAGGCTGACTAGAGTTGCTTCCTCTGGCTCAGACCTGGGGATCTAGTCAGCCTCCTCCTCCACGATGTCTTGTATAAGCTTCCAGGGCCCCTCTGAGTCTATACCAGGAGAACCTCATTCCCTTGCCCTCTGCCCCAAGGAGCCATATACTTTGTCTCCCTCCTTCTCCCCAGGACCCCGGGCAGGCTAACTTGGCTTCCTTGTTACTGCAGCAGAAGCAACCTCTGCTGCTGCTGCTAAGTCACTTCAGTCATGTCTGACTCTGTGCGACCCCATAGACGGTAGCCCACCAGGCTCCGCCATCCCTGGGATTCTCTAGGCAAGAACACTGGAGTGGGTTGCCATTTCCTTCTCCAATGCATGAAAGTGAAAAGTGAAAGTGAAGTCGCTCAGTCGTGTCCAACTCTCAGTGACTCCGTGGACTGCAGCCTACCAGGCTCCTCCGTCCATGAGATTTCCCAGGCAAGAGTACTGGAGTGGGGTGCCATTGCCTTCTCCTAGAAGCAACCTCACCTCCCTGGAAATGGTCCTCTTAATGCAGACAAGGCTGCCTGAGCTCAGGGGTCCCAGACTTGACACATCATCAAAAGGTCATATTATTCTTCCCTTGCACTCTGGGGCTCTAAACCAAGTACACTGCCTTTCAAAACTTATAACAGTGTTGTTTTCCCTTTTTGTTCAACAAAGACGTCAAAACCTAAAGAGCCCTCCAAGTGGTAGGGTCCTGCTTTGCTGGCTTTATCCGACATCTCTCCCTCCCCAGGAGCCCAGGCCACTTACTGAGAAGGAGACTGATGAATCCAAGGAGCCGGGAGGCCCAGCAGAGGTGGCCGTCTTCTGAGCAGGGCCTCATTGCAGGTTGAGTGCCAGCCAGTTCAGCTGAGGAGGAAATATTGATGAAGGTAGCTGCAAGAGAGGAGAAAATCTTCCCACCCTCAGGGTGGAGCTAACAAATTTGTTTCTAGTTGGCCACTGGCCAGCATGTTAGTTCTCTGTCAGTCTATGTCTCCTGCATTGGCAGGTGGGTTCTTTACCACTAGCGCCACCTGGGAAGCCTGAGCTCTATCAGTCTAGAGAAACCCCTTTAATCTTACCCCCAGCATATACAGGACACACTCAATAAGTAATTTAAAAATGAATGTATAAATAATCTCACTCTGTGATGTGCCTGGCATACTGTTGGACAGACCCCACTCAGTGAAGTCACAGCCAGCTTGGAGTTTTCACATACTTTTCCATGATTCTCTGGGGTAGCAGTTCTGCCCCAGGCAGCCCAGCTCACCAGTGCCAGGCTGTGGTCAGGAACAGAAGTCATGCTCCGCAAAAAGGCTAGGCTAAGCCCCATCTTGGGCTTCCCAGGTGCTCAGGGGTAAAGAATCTGCTTACCAATGCAGGAGATGTAGGAGATATGGGTTCGATTCTCGGGTTGGGAAAATCCCCTGGAGAAGCAAATGGCAGGCCACTCCAGTATTCTTGCCTGGAAAATTCCATGGACAGAGGAGGCTGGCAGTTTACAGTCCATGGTGTTGCAACAATGTTAGACACGATTTAGAGACTAAACAACGACAATGCCCCATCTTGGCTTGGTGGCTGTTCTGTCTCATTTCCATTTAATGAGTTAAATTTTCTTTGTAATTTTTCAGAAACTTCAACTCTCAGTTTCCTATGTAAGAAGCTGTGGGCAAGGAACAAAGTTCTTTGGGGGAAGTGTCAACTTCCCACATCCCAACACAAATATTGGTATTTACCTATTGCTTGCATCTGTATGGCCTTCCCAGCTGTCACCAGGGCTCCCTGTACACACAAGGCAAAGCCAGACCACCTCCCCCCCCATAGAAATTGTGCCACAACCAAGCATTTCCCTTTAGTCTCTGCCTGCTCCGTTCCTGCTCTCATAGAGTAAGAGATAGACATCTACACCCTCCACCTGGCCACAGCCTCACCTGCGTCAGCCTCCATACAATTGGCTGAGGGTCAGGCCCTGGCTTCTTATCCATGCTGGATACCCCACATTATCCCAGACTCTCACCTCCCATGTTCTGGAGGAGCAGCACCATCCTCTTAATGTACCTCCTTCTCTTTCCCATTGAGGCTTCTCCCTTAGCTGCTCAGGCAGAAAGCCCCAAAGCTGGGTCCACAGGATGGGCCCATGACCATGCACTTAAGGTAGTCAGGTACTGCATATTAAATCTTTTATGGATTAAAACCCTCCTCCAAGAGGGATTTTATTACCTGTAAAAGGTCATAGAGCTAATCAAAGGGCAAGACCTGGACTCTTGACAGTAAGCTGAAGACACATCCCCCCAATCACAGCCCCTTTTCCATTCCAAGCAAGTCTTTTGAAGCATAGTCTGTGCTCCTTCCAAAACTTACTGTGCAGTATCCCAGACAAGAGAATATTCACAATTAGTTTTATTTTCCCCTACTCCACCTAATGGCAGACAGATCAGCTTAAAATGTGGTTCGTGCATCCTGTGGTCAGAAACTATTCATATTGATTGAAAATATGGGCTGCTCATTCACTGGTTGCCTTTAGGGCAATGGAGAGCAAGTCACAATCCCCTCCTCCACTGGTCCTCATGATTCTCATGAGAGAAACCTTAGTGTGGGAACATTTTTGTTATGAAAACTATGTGGGTGATGGGATGTGGGAAGGAGGACCCTGGAGAGGGGAAACCAGCAATGTCACTGGAGACCAGGGGCACTGGGAGGAGAGTCAGCCAACATAATCCATGTTGGTAAAATGTCAGCGACTTTAAAAATATTCAGAGGTCTGATCTCATTTTCAGCATCCCAGCCATCCTGTGCTAAGGCATAGCACAAACACATGCACACTTTCCCTGACAGAAACTTTGGTAAGAGTTTATTACATGAAACTACTTGGTACTGGTAATGTTTTGGGGAATTAAAAGAAGGCACACTTGGCTCTGCTGCAGCCAAGTATGTACATGTGTATATATGGGGTACAGGATAATTAAGAAGTGTAGAGCTGAGTGAGATGGGGAGCCCTGGAAAACCAGTCAGAGAAGTGACCATGACAGTGAAAATTCCTAGGAAATGCCAGAAATTATAGGAAGACTCTGGACCTCTGGAAAACATCAGCGGTCATGTCTATCTTCTTTGAATTGCACAGGACAGGACACCCCACCTAAGGACTGCATTACATGAAGAACTTGTTGTTCAGTCACTAAGTCATGTCCAGCTCTTTGTGACCTCATGGACAGCAGCATGCCTGGCTTCCCTGACCTTCACTAGCTCCCAGAGTTTGCTCAAGCTCTTATCCATTGAGTCTGTGATGCCATCCAACCATCTTGTCCTCTGTTGTCCCCTTCTCCTGCCCTCAATTTTTCCCAGCATCAGGATCTTTTAAAATGGGTCATCTCTTCACGTCAGATGACCAAAGTATTGATTCAATATCTACTCTTTACCAGAAGATTTATACGTGCCATTTGGCTAGTCAAGATTATTTGTTGAATTAAATCCTCAAAACAACCCTATTACCTAATCATTACATACATCTTATTAGAAGAGTATCCAGAATGTCCAAAGCTATTACATAACTTATTGAAGGTTATATTTCAAGTAAGCAGCAAGGTGTTTACACACTGTCGACATCAGCCGAGCAATGGACATGATCAGGAGGGAGAGAAGTCTGTAGATTTTGAGAAACTCAAGTTTTAACTGAGAGAGAAAGGACCCCAGTATGGAAAGGATGATTACTGCCTGATGTAGAAGGAAACTTCAGCCCCAGGAATAAGAAAGGCTAGGTGCTTAGATAAAAGATGTTGGTAGAGATGATCTGAATTATGATTTTCTCCCTGACCATTCTGCCTGGCTTGAGAGAGAAAAGCCACCATTCCAGCCTGTAGCATTTGCAGCAGAGCACCAGGGCATTTTGGAGCTGGACTGGGGAAGGGAACAGATGGCAGCAGTTGCAGGGTGACAACTTGCCTTCATTGTCCATTTTTTTCCTCCTTACCTTCTACTCTATAATCCAGATATCTATTTGCTGCTAAATATTATCAAATAAAACAAATGAATATATATAGCAAAGCAGAAACAGACTCACAGATATAGGAAAAAACCTAGTGGTGACCAGTGGGGAGAGGAAAGAGGAGGGCAAAATAGGGGAATGGGACTAAGAGATACAAGCTACTATATAAAAGAGGTAAGCAGAAAGAATATATTGTACAGCACAGGAAATTATAACCTTTATTTTGCAATAACATTTTTGCTTTGGCTCTGCATGGGCTTTCTCTCTAGTTGTGGTGAGCGGAGCCTACTCTTTAGTTGCGGTGTGGAGGCTTCTCAATTCTCTTGTTGTAGAGCATGGCCTCTAGAGTGTGCAGGCTTCAGTAGTTTGTGGCACATCAGCTTAGTTGCCCTGCAGCATGTGGAATCTTTCCAGACCAGGAATGGAACCCATGACCCCTGCACTGGCAGGCGGATTCCTAACCACTGGATTAACAGGGAAGTCCTGTAATAACTTTTAAAGGAGTATAAGCTATCAGTATATTGACTCACTATGCTGTATACCTGATACTAACATAATACTGTGTATCAACTATACATCAATAAAAATTATAATAAAAATCATAAACAGGATGAAGGATGGTTTCAATGGGCCAAATATTCATTGGATCATGGGGAAAGCAAGGAGTTCCAGAAAAAATTTACTTCTGCTTTATTGACTATACTAAATCCTTTGACTGTGTGGATCACAACAAACTGGAAAATTCTTCAACTTATAGGAGTACTAGACTTCTTTACCTTCTCCTGAGAAACTTGTATGCAGGTTAAGAAGCAACAGTTAGAACCAGACTTGGGACAACTGACTGATTCAAAATTGGGAAATGAGTATGACAAGGCTGTATATTGTCAAATCTATGTTTATTTAACTTATATGCAGAGTACATCATGAGAAATGCTGGGATGGATGAATTACAAGCTGGAAAAAAGATTGCTTGGAGAAATATCAACAACCTCAGATATGTTGGTGAAACCACTCTAATGGGAGTAAGTGAAGAGCAACTCAAAGAGTTGATGAAGGTAAAAGAGGACAGTGAAAAAGCTAGCTTAAAATTCAACATTCAAAAAACTAAGTTCATGGCGTCTGGTCCCATCACTTCATGGCAAATAGATGGGAAAACAGAGGAAGCAGTGACAGATTTTATTTTCTTGGGCTCCAAAATCACTGCAGATGGTGACTGCAGCCATGAAATTAGAAGGTGCTTGCTTCTTGGAAGGAACGCTAAGACAAACCTAGACAACATATTAAAAACCAGAGACATCACTTTGCTGACAAAAGTCCGTCTAGTCAAAACTATGTTTTTTTTCAGTAGTCATGTATGGATGTGAGAATTGGACCATAAAGAAGACTGAGCACTGACAAATTGATGTTTTCAGACTGTGGTGCTTGAGAAGACTCTTGAATCCCTTGGACAGCAAGAAGATCCAACAGTCAATCCTAAGGGAAATCAACCCTGAATATTCATTGGAAGGACTGATGCTGAAGCTGAAGCTCTAATACTTTGGTTACCTGATGTGAAGAGCTGACTCAGGAAAAACGCTGGTGCTGGGAAAGACTGAAGACAAAAAGAGAAGGGGATGAAGAAGATAAGATGTTTAGATAGCATCACCGACTCAATGGACATGAATTTGAGCAAACTCTGGGAGATGGTGGAGGACAGAGAAGACTGGTATGCTTCATTCCATGGACTTGTAAAGAGTCAGACATGACTTAGCAACTGAACACATAATATACACAGCACACACTGAAAAACTTTAGATGTGATTAGAAAACAATGAGTATTTTAACATGTGTATTAAAAATGTGGAGGGTAGAAAATTTAGGATCATACAAAATTCCCTCCTTCACAGAAGAAGTGAGAAAACCAAATACACTTTCAGATATCTTTTTCAGAATGTTGAAAACTATCCAATGGTTTGCAGCAACCTGAGGAGCATGTAGTCAAGAATGGCTGATTCACATTCAGAACAGTATTATGAACCAAATGTTTGCTTTCTCCCTAAATTTTTATGTTGAATCACTAACCTCCAATATGATGTTATTTGGAGACAGGGCAATTGGGAGGTAATGAGGTGGATGAAGTCAAGAAGGTAGGGCCCTCATGATGGGATTATTGTCTTTATAAGAAGGGATACTATAGAACTCTTTCTGCCTCGTCCTTGTGAGATAAAGCAAAAATTGGCCATCTGCAAGGCAAGAGAAGAATCCTCACCAGGAACTGATTCAGTCAGTACCTTGATTTTGAACCAGCCCCATAACTGTGAGAAATAAATGTCGTGCTTAATACCATTCAATGGTATTTTGTTATAGCATCTCGACATGACAAAGACAAACAAGGAGCTTTAACAAAGACAAACAGAAGCATTGTCAATAAATTGTCATGATATCAAATAGTTGGTGGTAAATTGGAAGACTTCATTTGCAAGGAAGTCTGTATTTGACCTAACTCAGAGCTCTTCCCCTGTGAAATGGCTTTACCCAGTGGCATTCATCAAAGCAATTATGAGCAAGTTTTCATTTTGTGGATCCTGAGGAGTTAGATAACTGGTAATGCAAACAAGAGACTAACTAATATCTTAAAAGGAAAATCTTGGTAATGATACGTTCATAGACACATTGAAAGTTCCAACATATCCCAGGAATCTATAAGTCCAAGAAAATGCATACAGCTGTGTACAGTTTTCAGAAGTCTGAGATGGTCTTATTCTCTAACTTGCAGCTGACCTTGGACATCATCATCGCAAGTAGAAACTGAAGCCTAAGGTAGAGTTGTGAATTGTATGAATGAGTGTTGAAGACAAGCCTAAAATTCAAACAGAGATCTTCACCAAAGACTAAAAGATGTATTAGTTCCAGACATTTAAGGAGATTTCCTTTCAACACTAGTTGCCTATTAAGCCAACCAGTCAGAAACTCCACTGGATACACACAACAAAATTCAGAATATTTTCAGAAAAGTCAAAGAAAAAGTCAACTTTTAAATAAAAATGACAAAAATTTATAAACAGAAGCAGCAGCAACAACAAAGAAACTAGAATCATATAATGATAGAAATGTTAGCTAATGCTGTTGTAGTAATTTTATTGCAATCACTATATATATTGACTTGACATATTGTACACTTTGAACTTACACAATATTACATGTCAATTATATCTCAATTTTTAAAAGTCCTTTTAGGGAGGAGATCCTGATCTCCAGAGTTGCTGCATTTTATCATTTTAAATGTATAATTTCCAATAAAACATACAAGACAAGGAAGCAAGAATATATGATTCATACACAAAGAAAAAAAACAATCAGTAGAAAATATCCTTGAGGAAAACCAAATATGGAACTTACTTGGCAAAGACTCTAGGTTAGCTGTTAAAATAAGTTCAAAGAACTAAAGGAAATCAAATATGAAGAACAGGAGGAAAACATAAGATCAAAGTATCATCAATAGTGTCATCAAAGATACAGAAATTAAGATAAAGGACCAAGTAGGAATTCTAGAGTTGAAAAATATGATATAACTTGTAGAAAAAAATCACTAGAGGAACTCAATAACATTTATGAACAGGCAGAAAAAACCCCCAACAAATCAAAGATATGTCAATTTGGATAATTCAGCCTGAAGAATGGAAAGAAAAAATAGTGAAAAATAAACAGATTATCAGGGACCCGAGGGACACCATGACTATATCAGCACACACGTAATGGATTCTCAGGGAGAGAGGCAAAAGAAAAAGGACCACACAGAATGTTCAAAGCAATAAATGGTGGTAAATTTCCCAAAGTTAATTAAAGAAAAAATCTGCAGAGTCAAAAACTCAACATGTCAAAACAGGATAAATTCAAAGAGGTCTACACCTAGGCATATCATAACCAAGTTATCAAAAGACAGAGAACCTTGAAAGTAGAAATAAAGAAGTGATTCATCATATTAAAAAGGATTACCCAATAAGATTAACAGTTTATTTCAGAAACCAAGGTGGTGAGAAGACGTAGGGATGAAAAATACAGGTGTTGAGAGAAAAAAGTCAACCAAGATCTTGATAACAGCAAACTATTCTTTAAGTACCAGTTAAGACACATTCAGATAAACAAAAACTAATAGTTTTTTACTTGCAGACCTGCTTTTTCAGCCTAAAATAGAATACACTGTACAATAAGTAAAATCATATAAACTAAGGAAGAGTACCACTAGAGAAAACAATAAAAGGCAAATATAAAAAGGAATGTGAAGTAAGTTAGAAAGAGAAACATCAATACAATATATTAATGCATATATATGGAATTTCGAAAGATGGTAACAATGACTTTATATGCAAGACAGCAAAAGAGATACAGCTGTAAAGAACCGTATTTTGGACTCAGTGGGAGAAGGCGAGGGTGGGATGACTTGAGAGAATAGCATTGAAACATGTATATTGCCATATGTAAAATAGATGAACAGTGCAAGTTTGATGCATGAAGCAGGGCACTCAAAGTGCTCTGGGAAAATCCAGAGGGACGGGGTGGGGAGGGAAGTGGAAGGGGAGCTCAGGACAGGGGGAATACATGTACACCCATGGCTGATTCATGTCTATGTGTGGTAAAAATCACCACAATATTGTAAAGCAATTTGCCTCCAGTTAAAATAAATAAATAAAAACTTAAGAAAGGAATGTGATTTTTTGGGGTCATTTATTACAGTTATCTCTTCAATCTTATTAAAAAGACAACTTGCAGAAAGTAATTAAAATAAATATGTGTTAATGGGCACACTAGACAAAAGATGAACTTAGTACAACAGTTCAGTTCAGGTGCTCAGTTCAGTTCAGTTCAATTCAGTCTCTCTGTCATGTACGACTCTTTGCGACCCCATGAATCGAAGCACACCAGGCCTCCCTGTCCATCACCAACTCCTGGAGTTCACTTGGACTCACGTCCATCGAGTCAGTGATACCATCCAGCCATCTCATCCTCAGTCGTCCCCTTCTCCTCCTGCCCCCAATCCCTCCCAGCATCAGAGTCTTTTCCAATGAGTCAACTCTTCGCATGAGGTGGCCAGAGTACTGGAGTTTCAGCTTCAGCATCATTCCCTCCAAAGAAATCCCAGGGTTGATCTCCTTCAGAATGGACTGGTTGGATCTCTTTGCAGTCCAAGGGACTCTCAAGAGTCTTCTCCAACACCACAGTTCAAAAGCATCAATTCTTCAGCACTCAGCCTTCTTCACAGTCCAACTCTCACATCCATACATGACCACTGGAAAAACCATAGCCTTGACTAGACGGACCTTAGTCGCCAAAGTAATATCTCTGCTTTTGAATATGCTATCTAGGTTAGTCATAACTTTTCTTCCAAGGAGTAAGTGTCTTTTAATTTCATGGCTGCAGTCACCATCAGCAGTGATTTTGGAGCCCCAAAAAATAAAGTCTGACACTGGTTCCACTGTTTCCCCATCTATTTCCCATGAAGTGATGGGACCAGATGCCATGATCTTCGTTTTCTGAATGTTGAGC
>SJYT01020254.1:20232-75509 GCA_006410635.1 Cephalophus harveyi | reverse complement strand
CTGAAGCTGAAACTCCAGTACTTTGGCCACCTCATGCGAAGAGTTGACTCATTGGAAAAGACTCTGATGCTGGGAGGGATTGGGGGCAGGAGGAGAAGGGGACGACCGAGGATGAGATGGCTGGATGGCATCACTGTCTCGATGGATGTGAGTCTGAGTGAACTCCGAGAGATGGTGATGAACAGGGAGGCCTGGCGTGCTGCGATTCATGGGGTCGCAAAGAGTCGGACACGACTGAGTGACTGAACTGAACTGAATTACTTTACATTATTGTATTGGTTTTGCTGTACATCAACGTAAATCTGCCACGGGTGTCTGTTTTATTTTTAAAATCATGTAAAAACTTTCAGTTTTTCACAATTATAAATGATTTTAACTATAGTTTAAAAATATAATATGGGCTTCCCTTACAGCTCAGTTGGGAAAGAATCTGCCTGCAATGCAGGAGAACCGGGTTCAATTCCTGGGTTGGGTAGACCCCACAGAGAAGGAAATACTGGCAACCCACTCCAGTATTCTTGCCCAGAGAATCATGGACAGAGGAGCCTGGTGGGCTACAGTCCATGGGGTCACAAGAGGCAGACACAACTTAGCAACTAAACCACCATAGTTTAAAAATATATATGTTTTAGGTTTATCAGTTTTATTTGTTTCTGTTCTAATATTTGTTTCCTTTCCTCTTCTTATTCTAAAGTTACAGCTTAAAGTATTAATCAGCTATTTCTTCATTTTCTAATACAAGTCTTTGATTCTACAGATTTCTGTCTAAGTACTACTTTAGTTTCAGCTTATGAATTTTGATATATTATATTTTAATTTTTATGAAAAGTTTTAAACCCATTTTCAGGCTTCCAATGGTTAAGTTTCCACAATTGTTTTTATATACACAAGACTTTTGAGATTGAGATATATTGGGGTCTAGACAAGGAGTTGGCCATCAGTTTTAATGGCATGGAATGCTAGAAGAGATAAGATGGTTACAGAGTAGCATCACCTGATATTGCAGATTCCTGTTCATGGCAGAGGAAGCAACTGTCAGCAGCCTAGTTCTACAGTGTGGTTCCAGATGTAATTTATGGGATCTCTGACTTGAATTTATTTCTTTGATTCTACCAAAAAAACCTTGATATAAAATTTGCCTTTTAGTAAAGTTTTTTTCTTCAAACTAGCTAAGAGTATGCTTCACTCTCAACTAAAAATTTTAAAAATGCAATAAATTATATAAAAGATAGTTGATGGTGAGAGAATCTAAAGAAAGAGTATAAAATTTCTATCTGACCCAGGTGGATTTGAAGGCCATTTGAATCTGAACGTTTTCTTTAACTTATTTTCTGCATTATCAAAGATAAAATAAAAACAGCTATACTGTTCCATATGACAACTGAAAATTATCTCCATTTTGTAAGACTGGGTCCAAGAGAAACTACTGTAGAGATGGGCTCCCAAAGGTGGATGATAAGAGGTCCTGGGTTTAGGTTAACGAAATGGGCCCCTGGGTCCACGGCAGTGAAATGGGAGTACTGCTGGTGCTAAGATCTAAAGGGTTAAGGCTGTGAGGAAGCTTGATGAGGATAAATGACGTTACTGCTTGATTTATTACTGCTAAATCAACATAATGGACACTGCCTATGGTTTCCAGTCAGTTGCCTATCGTTTGTCTAGCACCTTATGGTCTCCATCAATGCCCATCATTTGTCTAGCACCTTTCAGTATGTGAAACACCTTCACCCATGAGATGCAGATAGGTACAATTATGATTACCTCCTATTTTCCAGGTAAGGAAACTGAGGATACAAAGACATTAATAGACAAGCCCAGGGTCTGGAAAGTCAGTACATGACAAAGTCAAGACTCAGACCAGGCCTCCACTACCCCCGCCAAGGTCTTTCTGAATCCAAGTCTCTTTCATCGCAGTGAATCTCCTACACTAAGATGGTTTCAAGCCTTGAGGAGCCATATGAGGGGGAGGAGAGGCCAGACGTGTCCCAGCACAGCTTCTCACCTCCCTCAGACCACCTCAGGAGGGGAACAAAGGCTTGTGGTGTGTCTCAGTAGCCTCGGAGAAATAAAGTGACATTTGGCCAACCACAGCCACTTCCCTCTACGCTCAGTGCGTCACAGATAGGCCAGAATCTCCAGCCTCTCCCACACCTGCAAAAGCTGCTTGCACAAGAAACTCAGCGGGTCTCCAAGCAGGGCCTAGGGACCCTCACTGTCTGAGAGCTGAAGGCTAGTGGACCCTGCTGTCCTTCCTGGGCCAGTGAATTATCCTCCTAGTGTCTCATGGTCCAGCTTTCACAGGGCCTTTTCATCTTAGTCTAACCACCATCTGATCAGTCTCACCAACTACATCACCTTTTAAACCTGGAGAAGCCCCCATGGTAGAGAGACTGCTCCCACATTGTGCTTATACCCCATGCATGGCTCCTGCCCAACCATAGTGTGTGGGTGGCTCCCTCCCCAGGCACATTGGTCAGGCCTCTTTCTGCAGGGCTTCTTTTATCACAAAACTCCCCTCTTATCTCTTGGCTGGACTGGTTCTGAGCATCTCTTTGCTCTCCATTGTGAGGAGAACAGACCACAACACCCAACACAACCTTCTACCCACCCCAAGGGCTCAAACCACACTACTCTACCCCATAGGTAAGAGGAAAGGCTTTGCAGATCTCCACTCACAGCCCCTGAGAACCACAGTGGGGACAGGAGGAGAAGGAGAGCCCAGAAGATGCAGTTAACTGGGAAAAACCTTCCCATATTAAGGGTTAATAGCCCTGATGGGCCTAAGTAAAGAAACCCCATCAGTCTCCAGCTTGCATACCCGCTCCCACTCCCTGAAGTAAGACCCTTCCCTCCCTCCTCTTTCAAATAAAGCTCAGATGATCCCCTGGGACCCTCCCCATGCTGCCCCAGATGGAATTAGGAGCTCTCTCTGCTGGGCTCCCACAGCACTTCAGCAAGTTGTCTGTCATTTGTGATGTGACCAGGTCACTGGCTCTTGCCCTCCCCCTTGTGATGCCACCCCTGGCCCTGTGCACAGAGGAGGCAAGGAGATCCCACTCTCGGGCTGGTGCAAGTCCAGGGTTAGCACCTGAGAGTGGGAGTCTTGTCGTCTCACTCTTGTCCCAGGCCTCCTGTGAGAATGCTGCAGTGTCACAGATGTTCCTGAGTAAGGCAAGCATCTTTCAGCTACACTGCAAGTGGCAACTTGTGCTGTATTTCACCTAGCACATACTTATTGATCACAGTTGTATCTCTGCACAGCTAGGGCTCTCCTTTCCAGTCCAGTCATTGTCTGCTTCAGTCAAGAAGCCCCCAGCTGGCTCAGTGTCCCACATTTGGGAATTTCCTACCAGGCTGGAAACACTGCTCTGTGGCACAGGTTGCTGGTGATCTTATTCTGGGGACACATGCTGACCTGCATTGCTTCTGCTCTGACCAGTGCCCTTCATGTTATAAATTCGCCTTAGTTGTGCTGCTTACATGTTCTGCTGTCTTGGAAAATCCAGGGCTTTGGTACTTGACAGAATTATATCTGAGTCTCATCTTCTTCACTTATTATCTGAATAACCCTGGAAATTGCTGAACTTATTTGAGGCTGTGAGCTTTTCACAGCTGGGGGTGGTGGTGGGTATTTATCTATTTCAGCAGTTTCTCAGTTAGGTAAGTAAGGGCCCTTGTTCATGCCACCAGTCAGATCACTTGTAGATGTTCAACAAAATACCTGTTTTAATTTGAATCCCTTAGCTATGAGCTATTTCTTTCATTATGAATGTGTTGGTTGTACTAGTAGGCCAGAATTCCAGGGGTTCCCTTTCATGGCATTATATTTTCCTTAAAAAATAAAATGGTTGACAGAGAACAAGATGGTGGAGGAATAGGTGGACATGGGGTACATCTTTCATCATGGATACATCAGGAATATGCCTTCAGACACAGAAGTGCATGCAGAACACCAGATGAGAGCAGACAGGAGTACCTGACCAGCGGAAAGTAATAGCTCAGTTCAGTTGCTCAGTCGTGTCTGACTATGCGACCTCATGAACCGCAGCACACCAGGCCTCTCTGTCCATCACCAACTCCTGGAGTCTACCCAAACTCATGTCCATTGAGTTGGTGGTGCCATCCAACCATCTCATCCTCTGTTGTCCCCTTCTCCTCCTGTCCTCAATCTTTCCCAGCATCAGGGTCTTTTTAAATGAGTATGAAGTGAAGTGAGGTCGCTCAGTCGTGTCTGACTCTTTGCGACCCCATGGACTGTAGCCTACCACGCTCCTCTGTCCATGGGATTTTCCAGGAAGGAGTACTAGAGTGGGCTGCCATTTCCTTCTCCACAAATGAGGATGCTGCTGCTGCTGCTAAGTCGCATCAGTCATGTCCGACTCTGTGCGACCCCATAGATGGAAGCCCACCAGGCTCCCCTGTCCCTGGGATTCTCCAGGCAAGAACACTGGAGTGGGTTGCCATTTCCTTCTCCAATGCATGAAAGAGAAAAGTGAAAGTGAAGTTGCTCAGTCGTGTCTGACTCTTAGTGACCCCATGGCCTGCAGCCTACCAGGCTCCTCTGTCCATGGGATTTCCCAGGCAGGAGTCCTGGAGTGGGGTGCCATTGCCTTCTCTGCAAATGAGGATACACCCACACAAAATGATGAAGGAACTAGGGGGAAAAATAGGAGTGTTAGTAGGACTGGATCTGCCCTCAGTGGGTGGGGGAACAGATGCAAGGATCTGATCCCCACATTGGGGCAATTGTCTGAGTCAGAGGAAAAACATTTAGGGCTGAGAGTGAAACAGCTGATCTGTGGCAGCCTAGATGGAATGAGAATCAGAAAGTCCTTGCCACAGCCACCCATATCTTGGACAGGAAAGCTGGTATCCTGGAAGGTACAGCGGCTGGGAGCTGGAGTTTAGGGATTATTGAGCTGTCCCAGGGTGAGGGCTGCTGTTGACTGCAAGGAGACGGATTGAGGGGTTGTGAGGGAGGAGATCGTGGTGGGAAATGCCTGTGGAGGAAAGCTGGGTAGCCATGGAAAGAAGGCGATACTGCTGAGTCACGCATAGTGGGTGGAGCCATCACCATAGCCTCTCTCCCCACGCACACCAGCACTGGCAGCTGAACAGTAGAGAGGCTGGCCCATCCAAAGCCTGAAACCCTGAACTACAAAGTAGAACCCCATCCAGGGTGCTCCTTTAAGTGTCTGATGTGCTGAACTACAGGGTAGGACCCCAGTCAGGTGCACCCCTCTATGTGCCTGATGCGCCGATCTACAGAGTAGGACCTCAGGCAAGGGAGCCTGAATAGTCAGAGCTACAGAGAAAGATTGGCCAAAGAGGCCTTCTGATTGCCAGCTAAAAGAGGCTCGAAAAAAGACTCTGATAGGGCCATAACTCATGTGGTGGAGGCAGTCTGTGTCCCTGCACACTTGGTGCTTGGAGGAAAGCTGGGTAGCCATGGAAAGAAGGCGATACTGCTGAGTCACGCATAGTGGGTGGAGCCATCACCATAGCCTCTCTCCCCACGCACACCAGCACTGGCAGCTGAACAGTAGAGAGGCTGGCCCATCCAAAGCCTGAAACCCTGAACTACAAAGTAGAACCCCATCCAGGGTGCTCCTTTAAGTGTCTGATGTGCTGAACTACAGGGTAGGACCCCAGTCAGGTGCACCCCTCTATGTGCCTGATGCGCCGATCTACAGAGTAGGACCTCAGGCAAGGGAGCCTGAATAGTCAGAGCTACAGAGAAAGATTGGCCAAAGAGGCCTTCTGATTGCCAGCTAAAAGAGGCTCGAAAAAAGACTCTGATAGGGCCATAACTCATGTGGTGGAGGCAGTCTGTGTCCCTGCACACTTGGTGCAGGGGTCCCTGCAAGCCAAGCAGCTGTGCCACCCTCATGATCAACTCTCACTGGGGCAGAGCTGCCACAGGCAAAAATGTCTTGCTTCTATGCGTGCAGGTTTGCTTTGGTAGTGTCCGACTCTCTGCAACCCTGTAGACTGGCCTGCCAGGCTTCTCTATCAGGGAGGGGGCTTCTCCAGGCAAGAATACTGGAACATATTGACCAATACTGGTTGCCCTACCCTTCTAGAGCACTGTATTTCCTGCTACCCTAGCCACCAACTCCCCTGAGTGCTACCAGAACTTCTGCAACCCAAGCAGCTGCACCACCTTCACACCTGGCCCTCACAGGGGCAAACCCAAGCCCTCCAGGGCAGCCTCAGGAGCAAACTCCAGTGGATGACTCACATGCATAGGTGGAAATAAAGCCACAATTCAGGCAGTGTGACTAAGGAAGACCCAAAACCTTCTGACCAGCTGTTTACAAGCTGCAGGTTAAATTCACATGATCAACTAGGCAGACTCTATGTCTATGGAATATATAAAAGGGCGTTGAGAGCTCCCACAAAAGAAAACATACTAGTTCTGATAGCTGTGGACATTGGAGACAAAAACACAGAGTAGTAGGACCAGATTAGAATCTGGGTTGCCCTCACAATAGGTCCAGAGATTAGCACAGTGTTGGAGGGCATTCTACAGAGGTGAGGTGGACTATGACTCCCAGCGAGGGAAAGGACTCTGACAGCATTGACTCAAGGAAAACATTTATTATTCTTATATTTTGACTTGTTCTGTAGATTCTTTTGGATTTTTTCTTTTTCTTCCCCCTCTCTGGTGTTTCTTCAACCCCACCCTGGTGTTGTCAATTTTATTGGCTCTATGAAATCTAATTAAGCTTTTGAGCTTTTTTTTCCTTGTTTTCATTTTCAGTCACATTTTTTTTTTTATTGTTGTTATAAACCTCTGCCTTTATGTTGGGCTTTGCAGTTCTGGGGAGTCTTCTTTTTTTTAAAAAAAACCTTTTTTAATTTTAATTTTTTAAAAATATTATTTTTTTCTACAATTATTACTTTGTTTGCTTTTCCCACTGCTCTTTTCCACTTACAGTTAATCTTTAATGTATATAAATATTCTTTATCTACCTCTATTTAACTTTGCATATCTATTCTTTCTTTCCTTTCTTTTCTTACCTCTCAGCATACTTGTTAGTTTTATTTTCATTGCTTTATTCCCCAACTGGCACCTGGCTTTAGTTTTGTTTTCCAGTTTATGCTTTAGTTAGTTTTGGTTTCATAGACATAATTTTAAGTTTCCTTTGTTTGCTGGGTCAATCTATTGTACTTTATTTTTGTTGTACTGTTTTGATTTTGCTTATGGGTGTATATGTATATGTGTATATTCAGTCACACTTTTTTACTGTTGTTATAAACCTCTGCATTTATGTTGGGCTTTATTGTTCTAAGGAGTTTTCCTTTTTTTTTTCTTTCTTCTTCCATTTTTTTTTATCTCCTTGCAGTCCAAGGGACTCTCAAGAGTCTTCTCCAACACCACACTTCAAAAGCATCAATTCTTCGGTGCTCAGCCTTCTTCACAGTCCAACTCTCACATCCATACATGACCACAGGAAAGACCATAGCCTTGACTAGATGGACCTTTGTTGGCAAAGTAATGTCTCTGCTTTTTAATATGCTATCTAGGTTGGACATAACTTTTCTTCCAAGGAGTAAGCCTCTTTTAATTTCATGGCTGCAATAACCAACTGCAGTGATTTTGGAGCCCCCCAAAATAAAATCTGCCACCATTTCCACTGTTTGCCCATCTATTTCCCATGAAGTGAGGGGACCAGATACCATGATCTTCGTTTTCTGAATGTTGAACTTTAAGCCAACTTTTTCACGCTCCTCTTTCACTTTCATCAAGAGGCTCTTTAGTTCCTCTTCACCTTCTACCATAAGGGTGGTGTCATCTACATATCTGAGGTTATTGATATTTCTCCTGGCAATCTTGATTCCAGCTTGTGCTTCTTCCAGCCCAAAGTTTCTCATGATATACTCTGCATAGAAGTTAAATTAGCAGGGTGACAATATACACCTTGACATACTCTTTTTCCTATTTGGAACCAGTCTGTTGTTCCATGTCCAGTTCTAACTGTTGCTTCCTGACCTGCATACAGGTTTCTCAAGAGGCAGGTCAGGTGGTCTGGTGTTCCCATCTCTTTCAGAATTTTCCACAGTTTATTGTGATCCACACAGTCAAAGGCTTTGGCATAGTCAATAAAGCAGAAATGGACGTTTTTCTGAAACTCTTGCTTTTTTGATGATTCAGCAGATGTTGGCAATTTGATCACTGGTTCTTCTGCCTTTTCTAAAACCAGCTTGAACATCTGGAAGTTCACAGTTCATGAATTGCTGAAGCCTGACTTGGAGAATTTTGAGCATTCCTTTACTAGCATGTGAGATGAGTGCAATTGTGTGGTAGTTTGAGCATTCTTTGGCATTGCCTTTCTTTGGGATTGGAATGAAAACTGACCTCTCCAGTCTTGTGGCCACTGCTGAGTTTTCCAAATTTGCTGACATATTGAGTGTAGCACTTTCACAGCATCATCTTTCAGGATTTGAGATAGCTCAACTGGAATTCCATCACCTCCACTAGCATTGTTCATAGTGATGCTTCCTAAGGCTCACTTGACTTCACATTCCAGGATGTCTGGCTCTAGGTGAGTGATCACACCATCATGATTATCTTGGTTGTGAAGATCTTTTTTGTATAGTTCTTCTGTGTATTCTTGCAACCTCTTAATATCTTCTGCTTCTTTAGGTACGCACCTTTTATGTCCCTCATCGAGCCCATCTTTGCATGAAATGAGAGACCTTTTAGAACTAACACCCCCCAAAAGATGTCCTTTTCACTATAGGGGATGGGAATATAAAAGTAGGAAGTCAAGGAACACCTGGAGTAACTGGCAAATTTGGCCTTGGAGTTCGGAATGAAGCAAGGCAAAGGCTAATAGAGTTTTTCCAAGAGAATGCAATGGTCATAGCAAACACCCTCTTCCAACAACACAAGAGAAGACTCTACACATGGACATCCCCAGATGGTCAATACCAAAATCAGATTAATTATATTCCTTGCTGCCAAAGATGGAGAAGCTCTATACAGTCAGCAAAAACAAGACCAGGAGCTGACTGTGGCTCAGATCAAGGACCCCTTATTGCCAAATTCAGACTTAAATTGAAAAAAGTAGGGAAAACCAGTAGACCATTCTGGTGTGATCTAAATCAAATCCCTTATGACTATGCAGTGGAAGTGAGAAATAGATTTAAGGGTAGAAAATTAGAGATACCAAGGGAACATTTCATGCAAAGTTGGGCTCAATAAAGGACAGAAATGGTCTGGACCTAACAGAAGCAGAAGATATTAAGAAGATGTGACAGCAATACACCAAAACACTGCACAAGAGAGATCTTCATGACCCAGATAATCATGATTGTGTGATCACTCACCTAGAGCCAGACATCCTGGAATGTGAAGTCAAGTGGGCCTTCGAAAGCATCACCTGGAACAAAGCTAGTGGAAGTGATGGAATTCCAGTTAAGCTGTTTCAAATCATGAAAGTTGATGCTGTGAAAGTGCTACACTCAATATGCCAGCAAATTTGGAAAACTCAGCAGTGGCCACAGAACTGGAAAAAGTAAGTTTTCATTCCAATCCCAAAGAAAGGCAATGCCAAAGAATGCTCAAACTACCACACAATTGCACTCATCTCATATGCTAGTAAAGTAATGCTCAAAATTCTCCAAGCCAGGCTTCAGCAATACGTGAACCATGAACTTCCTGATGTTCAAGCTGGTTTTACAAAACCAGAGATCAAATTGCCAACATCCGCTGGATCATGGAAAAAGCAAGAGAGTTCGAGGAAAACATCTATTTCTGCTTTATTGACTATGCCAAAGCCTTTGACTGTGTGGATCACAAGAAACTGTGGAAAATTCTGAAAGAGATGGGAATACCAGACCACCTGACCTGCCTCTTGGGAGACCTATATGCAGGTCAGGAAGCAACAGTTAGAACTGGACATGAAACAGTGGACTGGTCCCAAATAGGAAAAGGAGTATGTCAAGGCTGTATATTGTCACCCTGCTTATTCAACTTATATGCAGAGTATATCATGAGAAATGCTGGACTGTAAGAATCACAAGCTGGAATCAAGATAGCCAGGAGAAATCTCAATAAACTCAGATATGCAGATGACACCACCCTTATGGCAGAAAGTGAAGAGGAACTAAAGAGCCTCTTGATGAAAATGAAAGAGGAGAATGAAAAAGTTGGCTTAAAGCTCAACATTCAGAAAACTAAGGTCATGTCATCTGGGTTCCATCACTTCTTGTGAAATAGATGGGGAAACAGTGGAAACAGTGTCAGACTTTATTTTTTTGGGCTCCAAAATTACTGCAGATGGTGATTGCAGCCATGAAGTAAGAAGACGCTTACTCCTTGGAAGAAAAGTTATGATGAACCTAGACAGCATATTAAGAAACAGAGACATTACTTTGCCAACAAAGGTCCACCTAGTCAAGGCTATGGTTTTTCCAGTAGTCATATATGGATGTGAGAGTTGGACTGTAAAGAAAGCTGAGTGCTGAAAAATTGATGCTTTTGAACTGTGGTGTTGGAGAAGACTCTTGAGAGTCCCTTGGACTGCAAGGAGATCCAACCAGTCCATCCTAAAGGAGATCAGTACTGAGTGTTCATTGGAAGGAATGATGTTGAGGCTGAAACTCCAATACTTTGGCCACCTGATGCGAAGAGTTGACTCATTGGAAAAGACTCTGATGCTGGGAGGGATTCGGGGCAGGAGGAGAAGGGGACGACAGAGGATGAGATGATTGGATGGCATCACTGACTCAATGGACATGAGTTTGAGTAAACTCCGGGAGTTGATCATGGACAGAGAGGCCTGGAGTGCTGCAGTCCATGGGCTCACAAAGAGTCTGACAAGACTGAGTGATTGAATTGAACTGAATGGAGAGGGAGACATAGAGAACAGACCTGGATGGGGGATGGTGGGGGGATGAAGGAGAGCGTGGGACAAATGAATAGTAGCAGGGAAATATATACACTACCGTATTTAAAATAGATAGCCAATGGGAATTTGCTGGGAACTCAAATCCCAGCTCTGTAACAACCTAGCTGGTGGGAGGTGGGAGGGAAGTTCAAGAGGAAGTTGATGTATGTATGCCTATGGCTGATTCATGCTGATGTATGGCAGAAAACAGCACAATATTGTAAAGCAATTATCTTTCTTTTTATTTTATTTTTACTTTATTTTACTTTACAATACCGTATTGGTTTTGCCATACATTGACATGAATCCACCACGGGTGTATACGAGCTCCCAATCCTGAATCCCACTCCCACCTCCCATCCCATATCCTCTCTCTGGATCATCCCCGTGTACCAGCCCCAAGCATCCTGTATCCTGTATCGAACATAGGCTGGTGCTTCGTTCTTACATGATAGTATACACGTTTCAATGCCATTCTCCCAAATCATCCCACCCTCTCCCTCTCCCACAGAGTCCAAAAGTCCGTTCTATACATCTGTGTCTCTTTTGCTGTCTCGCATACAGGGTCATCATTGCCATCTTTCTAAATTCCATATAAATGTGTCAGTATACTGTATTGGTGTTTTTCTTTTTGGCTTACTTCACTCTGTATAATAGGTTCCAGTCTCATCCATCTCATTAGAACTGATTCAAATGAATTCTTTTTAATGGCTGAGTAATACTCCATTGTGTATATGTACCACAGCTTTCTTATCCATTCATCTGCTGATGGACATCTAGGTTGTTTCCATGTCCTGGCTATTATAAACAGTGCTGCAATGAACATTGGGGTACATGTGTCTCTTTCAATTCTGGTTTCCTCGGTGTGTATGCCCAGCAGTGGGATTGCTGGGTCTTCATCCATCTCATTAGAACTGATTCAAATGAATTCTTTTTAATGGCTGAGTAATACTCCATTGTGTATATGTACCACAGCTTTCTTATCCATTCATCTGCTGATGGACATCTAGGTTGTTTCCATGTCCTGGCTATTATAAACAGTGCTGCAATGAACATTGGGGTACATGTGTCTCTTTCAATTCTCATTCAATTAAAAATAAGCAAGTTAAAAAGAGAGAGAGAAAAGAATATGTTCTTCCCAGAAATAGCTTCTTCTATGGGATGAAGCCACTCACATACTTAGATCTGCGTTTGACTCTCATCAAGCCTGGTACTGCCAGCTGGCCTTGTCCCATTCTAATAATGTAGTATATGTCACACTGTTTACCCTTTCTTTTTCCTGAGCCTTTGCCTAGGGAATATATGGAGGAGGGAAGTCAAGTCCACTCCACATTCTCTGTAGGGTTGGCAGATCTAGGATGACTTGTTTATTGGAATCTAGGCAGTTGATCAACATCTCCACCCCCATGTGTAAAACGTATCTACCACTAATTACTTTACCTGGGGATCACTATATTTTGGCCCTTGAAATAGTGTTGATCCATATTCTAAAACTACCCTCACTAAAAACTAAAAAATGCAAGCAGAGCTGTTCAGAGAGTGCCTCTGGTGGGCAGGGGCAGAGTAGTGTGTCGCTTTGGGGCTCTCCTCTCCCTGAAACCTAGAGCGGGCACCACAGTGGGCCCCTCAGGCAGTCACCGGGCTCTGGGCACCGGGAGTTGGGGGCAGCACGTGGAGGCGCCAGGACCATGCAGCTGCACACCCAGGAGCTGAGCAACTTCAGGTGGAAGAACCTGGGCGCAGTCATGTTGTGGAAGCACCAGGTGCTGAGCTTGTGCAACTAGCAGGGGATTGAGGGCTGGCTTGAGGGAACAACAGAAGTGGGGACCAGGCCTCTTCTCGGCCTTGTGAGTGAATGTGATCCGTGCCCCTGAGCCTGGCCTGGCAGGTGACGGCAGCCCGGGCCCACCATTGCCTTCACGGGGAGATGCCTAGGAAGCCATTCATGAGCTCTCAATGAGCAGCCCAGGCAGGATGTGGACCCCATCACGGACCTGGTAGCACTGTATCAGAGGCACCTGGCTAACTTTCCCGACATCATCCAAGTTCAGAAAGGAGCTCTTACCAAAGTGATTTGGTGACACGGGGAAGAAGGAAAGACGGAGGTGCTGATGGCCTTGAGGACTGCTGTTACATTGCTTCTTTTCGCCACTTTGGCTGAAATTCATCACTTTCATCGAATTGGAGTCAGTTCAGTTCAGTTCAGTCGCTCAGTCGTGTCCAACTCTTTGCGACCCCATGAATCGCAGCACGCCAGGCCTCCCTGTTCATCACCATCTCTCGGAGTTCACTCAGACTCACATCCATCGAGTCAGTGATGCCATCCAGCCATCTCATCCTCGGTCGTCCCCTTCTCCTCCTGCCCCCAATCCTTCCCAGCATCAGAGTCTTTTCCAATGAGTCAACTCTTCGCATGAGGTGGCCAAAGTACTGGAGTTTCAGCTTTAGCATCATTCCTTCCAAAGAAATCCCAGGGTTGATCTCCTTCAGAATGGACTGGTTGGATCTCCTTGCAGTCCAAGGGACTCTCAAGAGTCTTCTCCAACACCACACTTCAAAAGCATCAATTCTTCGGCGATCAGCCTTCTTCACAGTCCAACTCTCACATCCATACATGACCACAGGAAAAACCATAGCCTTGACTAGACGGACCTTAGTCGGCAAAGTAATGTCTCTGCTTTTGAAAATGCTATCTAGGTTGGACATAACTTTTCTTCCAAGGAGTAAGCGTCTTCTAATTTCATGGCTGCAGTCACCATCAGCAGTGATTTTGGAGCCCAAAAAAATAAAGTCTGGCACTGTTTCCACTGTTTCCCCATCTATTTCCCATGAAGTGATGGGACCAGATGCCATAAAGAGACTTTAAATCACAGAGGCAGCATTCCCTACAACAAAAAAATTTTTCCCAAAAGTGACACAGAAGTTGGAAAAGACTCTTCATAAATTTGGTAGTGTTTAATGACTGGACTTGGATTATGGACTGTTTTCCAGTTCAAGGATAATTCCTACAGTAGAATAAAAGCTGCTATCAAAGAGCTATTACCAGCTATCAGCAGTGGTACAAGGATGGTTTCATGTTCAACTACAACTTGGCTGAATAGATAATTATGTAGGAAAAAAGCAGTTAATATGATTATATAATAGAAACATTACCACACATTGTAACTAAATTACACCATGTATGCCTACACCACTTTTGCAACTTTCAGAATAGTGATTGTACTATTTGTCTTATTGCTTTTTGAAGTATGGTGCATACATACTTTGTAGACTTCAAAACCCTTCAGTTCAGTTCAGTTCAGTCATTCAGTTGTGTCCGACTCTTTGCGACCCCATGAATCGCAGCATGCCAGGTCTCCCTGTCCATCACCAACTCCCAGAGTTTACCCAAACTCATGTGCATTGAGTTGGTGATGCCATCCAGCCATCTCATCCTCTGTCGTCCCCTTCTCCTCCTGCCTTCAATCCTTCCCAGCATCAGGGTCTTTTCCAATGAGTCAACTCTTCACATGAGGTGGCCAAAGTATTGGAGTTTCAGCCTCAGCATCAGTCCTTCCAATGAACACCCAGGACTGGTCTTCTTTAGGATAGACTGGTTGGATCTCCTTGCAGTCCAAGGGACTCTCAAACATCTTCTCCAACACCACAGTTCAAAAGCATCAATTCTTCAGCACTCAGCTTTCTTCACAGTCCAACTCTCACATCCATACATGACCACTGGAAAACCATAGCCTTGACTATGTGGACCTTTTTTGGCAAAGTAATATCTCTGCTTTTTAATATGCTATCTAGGTTGGTCATAACTTTCCTTCCAAGGAGTAAATGTCTTTTAATTTCATGGCTGCAATCACCATCTGCAGTGATTTTGGAGGTACCCAAAATAAAGTCTGCCACTGTTTCCACTGTTTCCCCATCTATTTCCCATGAAGTGATGGGACCGGATGCCATGATCTTCGTTTTCTGAATGTTGAGCTTTAAGCCAACTTTTTCGCTCTCCTCTTTCACTTTCATCAAGAGGCTTTTTAGTTCCTCTTCACTTTCTGCCATAAGGGTGGTGTCATCTGCATATCTGAGGTTATTGATATTTCTCCCGGCAGTCTTGATTCTAGCTTGTGCTTCTTCCAGCCCAGCATTTCTCATGATATATTTTGCATATAAGTTAAATAAGCAGGCTGACAATATGCAGCCTTGACGTACTCCTTTTCAAAACCCTTGGAGGGTCTCAAAGAGGCTGGCTGGTTAAAAGCCTACTGTGGATGCCTTTTTACTCTCATAGGTTGGGATTGCCTAAATTCAACCTATTCTGTTTCCAAACTCCAACTAGAGCAGCTATTGAACTTTGGGCCTTTAGACTCCTGGTTTTTAATTTCTCCACCCCACCCCCTTTTTAAAGGAACCACAACTTTTCTGATTGATAGAGTGGAAGTCCAGTATATACACAATGACAAACTGCTGGGAACCTCCTATTGGCGCTGGGGGCAAGGTGGGAGGATCAGCCCTCATCAGTCTCCTGATACATGCTGGCAAGCACAGTGGAAGAAGACTCATGCTCATCTTTGAATATGGTGTCTGCCAGGGAAGAAAATGGTGCCATTCCGTTCTCTTAGATGTTGGCATAGCCTCTTCACTCAAGTGACCTGGAAACTTGGTGTGGAGATTTAATCAGACATGTCTTATAACCCAAAGAAGGAGTTTAATCAGTTGGGGACTTGAGCGCAGAACCAGTGACAAATCACACTCAGTTTTAATATTTAGGAAGGTTTCCTTTTCTTTTCTGGCTGGTATGATGTGATCTCTCATGTAGTTTTGATTGGCATTTCTCTAATAATTAGTGATGTTGATCATCTTTGATGTGTTTGTTGGCCATCTGTATAGAAATGCCTGTTTAGGTCTTCTGCTCATTTTTTGATTGGATTGTTTGTGAGCTGTTTGTATATTTTGGAGATTAATCTGCTGCCAGTTGCTTCATTTGCAAATATTTTCTCCCATGCTGAGGGTTGTCTTTTCATCTTATTTATGGTTTCCTTTTCTGTGCCAAAGCTTTTAAGTTTATTTAGGTCCCATTTGTTTATTATGCTAGGAGGTGGGTCAAAAAAGATCTTGCTGCAATTTATGTCAAAGAGTATTCTGCCTATGTTTTCCTTTAAGAGTTATTATAGTGTTTGGCCTTACATTTCGGTCTTTAATCCATTTTGAGTTTATTTTTGTGTATTTTTATATTTGTGTATTTTTGTTTATTTTGGTGCTAGCAGGGCTTCCCAGGTGGTGCTGGTGGTAAAGAACCCGTCTGCCAATGCAGGAGACAGAGGAGATGCGGGTTTGATTCCTGGGTGGGGAAGAACCCCTGGAGGAGAGCATGGCAACTCACTCTAGTATTCTTTCCTAGAGAACTCCATGGGCAGAGGAGCCTGGCAGGCTACAGCCCATAGGGCTGCAAAGAGTTGGCATGCCTGAAGTGACTTAGCGTGCACACATCGTATTAGGGAGTGTTCAAATTTCACTCTTTTACATGTAACTGTCCAGATTTCTCAGCACCACTTACTCAAGAGGCTGTTTTTGCTCCATTTTATAGTCTGTCATAGATTAGGTGACAATAGGTGGGTAGTTTTATTTCTGAAATTTTCTGTACTGTTCCATTGATCTATATTTCTCTTTCTGTGCCAGTACCATATTGTCTTGATTACTGTAGCCCTATAGTATAGTCTGAAGTCAGGGAACCTGATTCTTCCAACTTCTTTTCCCCACCCCCCTCAGTATTGCTTGCCCTTAGAGGTCTTTTGTGTCCCGCAGAAATTGTAAAAAATTTTATTCTAGTTCTGTGAAACATGCCATTGTTAATTTGATAGGGTTTGCATTGAGTCTGTAGATTGCTTTGAGTGGTATAGTCTTTTTCACAGTATTGATTCTTCAATCCAAGAACTTGGTATATCTCTCCATCTGTTTATAACATCTTTGATTCTTTCATCACTATCTTATAGTTTTCTGCATGCAGGTCTTTTACCTCCTTCAGTTCAGTTCAGTCGCTCAGTCGTGTCCGACTCTTTGTGACCCCATGAGTCGCAGCTCGCCAGGCCTCCCTGTCCATCACCAACTCCCGGAATTCACTCAGACTCACGTCCATCGAGTCCGTGATGCCATCCAGTTTTTCTGAATGTTGAGCTTTAGGCCAACTTTTTCGCTCTCCTCTTTCACTTTCATCATGAGGCTTTTCAGTTCCTCTTCACTTTCTGCCATAAGGGTGGTGTCATCTGCAGATTTATTTCTATGTATTTATTTTTTGGTCGTGTTGCAATGGTAAATGGGATTGTTTCATTAATTTCTCTTTCTGATCTTTCATTGTTAGTGTATCACAATGCAAGAGATTTCTGTATACTAATTTTGCATACTGTGACTTTACTAAATTCATGGATTAGCTCTAGTAGTTTCCTGGTGGCATCTTTAGGGTTTTCTATGCATAATATCATGTTATTGCAAACAGTGACAGATTTACTTTTTTTTCTTTTTTTGGCCAATTTGGATTTATTTTACTTCTTTTTCTTCTCTGATTGTTGTGGCCTGGACTTGCAAAACTATGTTGAATAATAGCAGTGAGAGTGGGCGCCCTTATCTTGTTCCTGATCTTAGAAGAAAGGCTTTCAGTTTTTCACCCTTGAGAATAATGTTTATTGTGGGTTTGTTATGTATTAAATATGACCTTTGTTAAGTTGAGGTAGGTTCCTTCTTGCCCACTTTCTGGAGAGTTGTCATAAGTGAGTGTTTAATTTTGTTGAAAGCTTTTGTTGCATCTATTGAGAGGATCATATGGTTTTCATTCTTTAATTTGTTAATATGGGGTATCACATCGATTGCTTTGCATATATCAAAGAATCCTTCATCCCTGCAACAAATCCCACTTGATCACGGTGTATGATCCTTTTAATGTGTTAATGGATTCATTTTCTAGTATTGTATTCAGGGTTTTTTTGTGTGTGTCTATGTTCATCAGTGATATTGACCTGTAATTTTTTTGTTTGTGATATTTTTGTTTTTTTTTTATAAGAGTGATGGTGGTCTTATTGAATGAGGTTGGGGGTGTTCCTTTCTCTGCAGTTTTTGGAAGTGTTTGTGAAGGATAGGTGTAAGTTCTTTGCTAAATGTTTGATAGAATTCACCTGTGACTATCTGGTCCTGAACTTTTGTTTATTGGATGATTTTTAGGAATAGTTTCAATTTAATTATTTGTGATTGGTCTGTTCATATTTTATATTTTTTTCTGGTTCAGTGCCTTTCTAAGAATATGTCTATTTCTTTCAAGTTGTCAATTGTATTGTCATACAGTAGTAGAGCTTGTATTTGTCTCTTAAGATTCTTTGTATTTCTGCAGTGTCAGTTGTAACTTCTTTTTCATTTTTAATTTTACTTATTTGCAGCTTCTCTCTTTTTTTCTCAATGAGTCTGGGTAAAGATTTTTCAATTTTATTTATCTTCTCAAATGATCAACTTTTAGTTTTATTGGTCTTTGCTATTGTCTTTTTTTTCCCATTTCTCTTTCATTTATTTCTGCTCTAATCTTTGTGATTTCTTTCCTTCTACTAACTTTGGGCTTTGCTTGCCCTTCTATCTCTAGATGCTTTAGATATAAGGTTAGATTGTTTATTTGGGATTATTATTGTTTCTTGAGTTGGAATTGTATTGCTATAAACTTCTCTTTTAGAACTGATTTTGCTGCATCCCATAGGTCTTGGGTCATTGAGTTTTCATTGTCACTTGTTTCTAGGTATTCTTTTATTTCCTCTTTGATTTCTTCAGCAATCTATTGGTTTATTAATAGCACATTATTTGGTCTCCATGTGTTTGTGTTTTTTACAGTTTTTTTTTTTCCCCTGTAATTAATTTGTAATCTCATAGTGTTGTGGTTGGAAAAGATGCTTTATGGTTTCAGTATTCTTCGCCTTACCAAGCCTTGTTTGTGACTTAAGTTGTGATCTATCTTGGAGAATGTTCTGTGTGCACTTGACAAGAAACTGTTTTCTGCTGCTTTTGAATGGAATGTCTTATAAATACCAACTAAGTTTATCTGTTCATATGTGTCATATAAGGTTCATGCTTGCTTATTAATTTTCAGTTTGGATAACCTATCCATTGGTGTAAGTGGAGTGTTAAGCTCTCCCATTATCATTATGTTACCATCAGTTTCCCCTTTTGTGGATACTAGCATTTGCCTTATATGTTGAAGTGTTCCTATGTCAGGTGCATAAATATTTATAATTGTTATATCTTCTCCTGGATTGATCCTTTCATCATTATGTAGTGTTCTTCCTTGTCTCTTTTAAAGTCTATTTTGTCTGATATGAGTTTTGCTACTCTGGCTTTTTTTTTTTTTTGATTTCCCTTTGCATGAGATATCTTTCTCCATCTCTTCTCTGTCAGTCTCTATGTGGCTCCAGCTCTGAAGTGGGTCTCTTGTAGACAACTTATATATAGGTCTTACGTGTAAATGGATTAAATGCTCCAATCAAAAGAAATGGAAAGCCAGTACATTTCTTTTGATAGATCATTTAATCCATTTATATGTAAGGTAATTATCAATATGTATGTTCCTATCACCATTTTCTTAATTGCTTTGGGTTTTTTTGTTTTGTTTTTCTTCTCTTGTGTTTCCTACCTAGAGAAGTTCTTTTTTGCATTTGTTGTAAAGTTGGTCTGGTGGTGCTGAATCCTCTTAGCTTTTGCTTGTCTGTAAAGCTTTTGATTTTTCTGTCAAATTTGGATGAGAACTCAGTTGGGTGGAGTAATCTTGGTTGTAGATTTTCCCCTTTATCACTTTAAATATATTCTGCCACTTATTTTTGGCCTGTAGAGTTTCTGCTGAAATATTAGTTGATAACCTTATGGGGATTCATCTGTATGTTATTTGTTGATTTTCCCTTGCTGCTTTTAACAATTTTTCTTTGTGTTTAATTTTTGATGGTTTGATTAATATGTGCCTCAGCATGTTTCTCCTTGGGTTTACCTCATACGGAACTCTCTGCACTTCCTGGGCTTGATTAACTATTCTTTCTCACATTGGTGAAGTTTTCTACTATAGTCTCTTGAAATATTTTCTCAGACACTTTCACTTTGTCTTCCAGGACCTCTATAATTTGAATGTTGGTGTATGTAACATTACCCCAGAGGTCTCTGAGGCTGACTTCAATTATTTTCATTATTTTCTCCTTATTCTGCTCTGAGGTAGTTGTTTTCACCATTCTATGTATCCACTATTTTATTAATCTCATTCATTCTTCTGCCTCAGTTATTCTGCTATTGATTACTTCTAGTGTATTTTAAATTTCAATTAATGTGTTCTTCATTTCTGATTGTTTGTTCTTTAGTTTGTCTAGATCCTTGTTAAATGTTTTTATATTTTCTCCATTCTATTTCCAAGATTTTGGATCATCTTTACTATCAGAACTTTGAATTCCTTTTCAGGTGAGTTGCCTAGTTCCTCTTCATTTATTTGGTCTTGTGGGTTTTTACCTTGTTCCTTTATCTGCAACATATTTCTCTGTCCTCTCATTTTGTCTAACTTACTGTATTTGAGTTCTCCTTTCCACAGACTCAGTTCAGTTCAGTTCAGTTGCTCAGTTGTGTCCAACTCTTTGTGACCCCATGAATTGCAGCACACCCTGTCCATCACTAACTCCCGGAGTTCACTCAGACTCACATCCATCAAGTCAGTGATGCCATTCAGCCATCTCATCCTCTGTCACCCCCTTCTCCTCCTGCCCCCAATCCCTCCCAGCATCAGAATCTTTTCCAATGAGTCAACTCTTCACATGAGGTGGCCAAAGTACTGGAGTTTCAGCTTCAGCATCATTCCCTCCAAAGAAATCCCAGAGCTGATCTCCTTCAGAATGGACTGGTTGGATCTCCTTGCAGTCCAAGGCTACAGGATAGTAATTCTTTTTGCTTCTTGTATCTGTCTCCAGTGGGTGAGGTTTGTTCAGTGGCTTGAGTGGGTCCTGGTGAGAGGGATAGGAGCTTGTGTTCTGGTGGTTGAAATAAGATCTTTCCCCTCTCATGGGCAGGGCCACATCAAGGGGTGTGTTTTGGGGGTGTCTGTGGAGAAGGCAATGGCAACCCACTCCAGCACTCTTGCCTGGAAAATCCCATGAATGGAGGAGCCTGGTAGCCTGCAGTCCATGGGGTTGCAAAGAGTCGGACACGACTGAGCGACTTCACTTTCACTTTTCACTTTCATGCATTGGAGAAGGAAATGGCAACCCACTCCAGTGTTCTTGCCTGGAGAATCCAGGGACGGGGAGCCTGGTAGGCTGCCATCTATGGGGTCGCACAGAGTCGGACACAACTGAAGTGACGTAGCAGCAGCAGCAGCAGTGGACTTAGTACAACTTTAAGCAGCCCGTCTGCTGATTTGTGTTCCTGTCTTGCTTGTTGATAACATGGGACATTTAGCACTGTGCCTGCAGGTAGTTGAGTGGATCCAGGTCTTGGAATTGAGATGGAGACCTCTGGGAGAGCTCTCATAGATTAAAATTATCCATGGCTTGGAATTCTCTAGTGTTTCAGTGTTTTGGACTCAGTGCTTCCACCCCAGAGGCTTAGGCCTGACTCCTGGCCTGGGAACCAAGAATCTGCAAGCTGCACAGCTTGGCAAAAAAGGGAAAAAATAAAATTAAAAAAGGATAGGATGAAAACAAACAAAACCCGAGAGAAATAGCAAAGACAAAAACAAGCAAACAGCAATGATTAAAAACAAACAGACAAACAACACCCCAGACAAATGGTAAAAACAAAAGCAGAAAAGCCCCAAAGAAGCAGATGCACATTCAAAATAAGAAACAAAAATGAAAATCCCCAAATGAAATCAAACAATTAAAAACAAATCTAACAAAATTAAGATAAAAAACAAAATGCAAACAGAATGCAAACTGAAGGAAAAAGCAAAGAAAAAAAACAAACACAAAAATAATTTAGAAAAACAAAATGAGATAGGGGCTTCCTTGGTAGCACAACAGTAAAGAATCTACCTGCAATGCAGAAGACTCCTGGGTCAGGAAGATCCCCAGGAGAGGGAGATGGCAACTCATTCCAGTATTCTTGCCTGGGAAATCCCATGGATAGATAGAACCAAAGAGAGAAAAAAAAAAAAAAAAAAAAAAAAAAAAACAAGGAAAAACACAGAACAACTAAAAAGTAATGTTGAAATAGAAATATAAAACATTAAATATATATTAAAAATTAAAAAAACTAAAACTAAAAATGAATAATTATAAACAACAACAACAGAGCCAAACAAAACACAAAAAGGTAATAATGCTTTCCTAGTGTCTTAGCTGTCAGTATTCTGCTCTCACCGTGAGTCACAGTCAACCTTTTTTCTCCCTAGGCGGCCGTTCAAAACCTCTAGATAGGTCTCTGGACTCTCTATGCACACTGTGAGGGGAGCTTGGGCCTGGCCCTACTCCCACACGTACTAGTCCCCCAAATCCACAGCTGCTAGAGCTAGATTGGTTTCCTCTGTGGGAGCACTCATTGTCTATTCAGATATTCCAAGGATGTAAGGTTTACTAAGGTGATCTCAGGAATTTAAGCTGTGGCTTTCGCAACTGCACAGAAAGATTTTTGTTCCTCTTCCTTAGTCACTCCACCCCTGGGGCTCAGCTCTGGTTTTAACTCCCCCCTGTGTATGTGGCCCAGTTACAGGAGTCTGCTCCCAAGACCGCCCTGGAGCAGTCTGCTCTGGTGAGGACAGGACCAGAGGTGGCATGACTGCTTGAGTCACGGGGGCCTCGGTGGCAGTAGGTGAGCAGGAAAGCCAGCGGCCATGGCTGCAAGAGATCTGGCCCTAGGGGGAGACTTTCCTAGGCAACCCACTCCAGTACTCTTGCCTAGAAAATTCCATGGACGGAGGAGCCTGGTGGGCTACAGTCCATGGGGTCGCAAAGAGTCGAACACGACTGAGTGACTTCACTCTGGCAGCCAGCACCAGAAGGCTAGACATGGTGGGAGCTTTACTAGTACCTGGTGGGTCAGGCGCTATCATGTAGGGAGAGTGGGGCTGTAATGGTGGCTCCATCCCCTGCATGTGATGTTACTCAACAGTGGTGCCTTGCTTCTGTGGCAGTTCTGGGTTTCTTCGACAAGCATTCCTGGTTGTAAATTTCCTCCTTTCCATCCCCTCAGACTGTCTCCTCACAGTCAGTAGCATCTTACTCCTGAGTTTGGTCTCCAATCCCCATGTTCCAGCTTTCAGCCCCCACTGTGAACTGGCAAACACACTCCCAAACCTTGGGTGTACAGGACTATGGCACAGACCATCTGTAGGCCTCACTCTCTTCTGTCTGCCACAGATCAGCTGTTTCATCCTCCTTCAATAGCTTCAGATGCTCTCCTTCCATCCCAACTGATTTCCCAATCAGTGAGTAGGCTTCCCTGGGTGCAGGAATCTCGCCTACACTCCAACTCCCCAGGAACGCAAATCCTGTCCTGCCTCCTCTCCTTTCTTTTTCTCTTCTTTTTTTAGGATTGATTTCCTTTATGATTGACTGGCTTGATCTCTTTGGAGTCCAATTTACTTTCAAGAGTCTTCTCCAGCACCACAGTTCAAAAGCATCAATTCTTTGGTGCTCAGTCTTCTTTCTGGTCCAAGTCTCACATCTGTACATGACTGCTGGAAAAACATAGCTTTGACTTTGACCTTTTCAGCAAAATGATGTCGCTGCCTTTTAATATGGTGTCTATTTTTGCTACAGTTTTTCTACCAAGGAGCATTTCAGTTCAGTTCAGTTCAGTCACTCAGTTGTGTCCGACTCTTTGCGACCCCATGAATTGCAGCACACCAGGCCTCCCTGTCCATCACCAACTCCCGGAGTTCACTCAGACTCACGTCCATCAAGTCAGTGATGCCATCCAGCCATCTCATCCTCTGTCGTCCCCTTCTCCTCCTGCTCCGAATCCCTCCCAGCATCAGAGTCTTTTCTAATGAGTCAACTCTTCACATGAGGTGGCCAAAGTACCGGAGTTTCAGCTTCAGCATCATTCCCTCCAAAGAAATCCCAGGCCTGATCTTCTTCAGAATGGACTGGTTGGATCTCCTTGCAGTCCAAGGGACTCTCAAGAGTCTTCTCCAACACCACAGTTCAAAAGCATCAATTCTTCGGTGCTCAGCCTTCTTCACAGTCCAACTCTCACATCCATACATGACCACAGGAAAAACCATAGCCTTGACTAGACGGACCTTAGTCAGCAAAGTAATGTCTCTGCTTTTGAATATGCTATCTAGGTTGGTCATAACTTTTCTTCCAAGGAGCAAGTGCCTTTTAATTTCATGGCTGCAATCACCATCTGCAGTGTTTTTGGAGCCCCCCAAAATAAAGTCTGACACTGTTTCCACTGTTTCCCCATCTATTTCCCATGAAGTGATGGGACCAGATGCCATGATCTTCATTTTCTGAATGTTGAGCTTTAAGCCAACTTTTTCACTCTCCTCTTTCACTTTCATCAAGAGGCTTTTTAGTTCCTCTTCACTTTCTGCCATAAGGGTGCTGTCATCTGCATATCTGAGGTGATTGATATTTCTCCCAGCAATCTTGACTCCAGCTTGTGTTTCTTCCAGTCCAGCGTTTCTCATGATGTACTCTGTGTATAAGTTAAATAAGCAGGGTGACAATATACAGCCTTGATGTACCCCTTTTCCTATTTGGAAACAGTCTGTTGCTCCATGTCCAGTTCTAACTGTTGCTTCCTGACCTGCATACAGATTTCTCAAGAGGCAGGTCAGGTGGTCTGGTATTCCCATCTCTTTCAGAATTTTCCACAGTTAATCGTGATCCACACAGTCAAAGGCTTTAGCAAGTGTCTTTTAATATCATGGCTGCAGTCACCATCTCAGTGATTTTGGAGCCCAAGAAAATGAAATCTGCCACTGGTTCCACTTTTTTCTCATCTATTTATCATGAAAAGATGGGATCGGATTCAATGATCTTAGCTTTTTGCATGCTGAGTTTTAAGCTAGCTTTTTCATGCTCCTTTCTCATCTCCATCAAGAGGCTCTTTAGCTCCTCTTCAACTTCTGCCATTAGAGTGGTATTATCTGCATATCTGAAATTGTTGATATTTCTCCTGGCAATCTTGATACCAGCTTGTGATTCATCCAGCCTGGAATTTCACATGGTATACTCTGCTCAGAAGTTAAAGGAGCAGGGTGGCAATATACAATTTTGTACTCCTTTCCCAATTTTGAACCAGTAAGTTGTTCCATGTTTGGTTCTAACTGTTGCTTCTTGACTCACACATGGGTTTCTCAGAAGATAATAAGGTGGTCTGGTGCTCCCATTAATTTAAGATTTTTCCAGAGTTTGTTGTGATCCAAACAGTCAAAGGCTTTAGTAGTCAATGAAGCAAAGGCAGATGTTTTTTTTCTGAATTCCTTTGCTTTCACATGATCCAACAAATGTTGGCAATTTGATCTCTGGCTCTGTTCAAACCCTCCCTCCCTCCCCTGTTTTCCCTTATAAGGCTTTAATTAGTCTATAGTTTGCATTAACTGTTATTCAAGACTTTGGGCAGCTCAAAGGAATACCCCTTGCTAGGGCAAATACAGATATTTATGAGGTGGGATCTTCAGGAGTACCAGCAGATATGTCAAATCATGACAAATTTATTGAGAGTAAAATTTTGAATTGGCTCTCTCTGCTGACTGCAAGGTCTCTGGTGTTCACCAAGAATACAGGTTATTCTTTTTCAGGTGAATTGTGCTATTTGAGAGCATAGGAAAGTTAAAACACCACAAAACTTCCTGTTCTTATTGGGTTTCTGTTGTTTTTCTTGAATAAATGCCCCATCATATTATTGTGTGTCATAGTTACTTTCGAGAGTTCCAAAAAAGTGATCTACAAGGGAAGCCATTTTTCTCATTTCTTTTATAAAGGAGAGAATTTTCTTACTCTGAGATTTTATACCTTTCACATTTTAACATGCATGTTGAATTATTCATTGTTTTCTAACTATCACTATTGTTGCTCAGTATTTACCTACTTTTCCCTCAATGACTCATTGAAACCATCCATTGTCTTAATACTTTAAAAAATTTTGTGAAGTAATTAACCTCCAATTAAATAAATTTATATTAAAAAAATTTAGTGCTGTTTATTTTTCATTAAAATATTAAATATAATTTTTAACTGGAAAATTATTAATTCTGTTATAAAGGAAGAGAAGAGGAGGATTCCTGATGGCTAGTCTGCACCTGCTGCTCTCTGCTTCTCCCTCCAGCCCAGCTCTGGGGCTTCTCAGCTGCTCTGTGGTAAACTGTGCATGGCTGGCTTGGTGCCTCCTGTCTTTCTCCCAGGAAGAGTGACTGTGGAAAAGACTAATCAGATGCTTTCCCCCAAATTTTCCTTTACCTAGGCTACCTAACGTTTCTCCCAGAGCTGCACGTTCCTCCCACATAAGGAAGCAGTGAAGCTCTATCTCCTCAGGCCTTTCACAGTCATGACTTCAGTTCCTCAGAAACTACATTCTCCTGAGCAAGTCCATGGCTGGGCTGATGCTGAAGTTTGTGAGCATCTTGTTAATTACTTAAAACACAACCTTGAGCAGGTTATTTAATCTCTTTGTAATTTCAGGATGATCCTTGAATAGATGCATGTAATGCTTAGATAATACCATGTTATGAGGATTTAATTAAGCATATATTTTAGATTAATTGAAAGAACACATAGAATAGATATTCAGTAAGTGTATTCTTCACATAACTCAGCTCTCTATTGGGATAATTTGTTTTTTGGAATTCAAATAAAATAGATATGACCCCCTCCATCAAGTGCCTTGGACATCCAGATTTCCTGACAATTTCTGTGCATTCTCAGAGGCTTAATGTCTCCTAGTTGTCTCTCAGATCTCTGCTTCCTGGACTCTTCATATCACTTGACTGTATACTTACCTCCTATCTGACCTTCCTGAAACACACACACATTACGTAGATCCAGGTCTTATTTCCTTTAATTCCCCAAAGATTTCTGGCACCAAGTGTTTGTGTTTAGTAAACGCTTCACAAAGTTTTTGCAGTTGGTATGTGTGCTTGCTTATGTGTTATGCCTAGTACAGGATGGTTAGTATGTTGAATGTGAGATAGGATACCTCGACTTTTTAAAAGTTCTAGGTGTTTTTCTAGTATATAAAGTCTACTGTCTGGCTCTCCCCCAGTGTCCGTGACCTGTACCACATTGCTGGTTTTCTCTCTCTCGGCTCCTCCTCCCCAACTCACTTAAGCAAATGATTTTCAAAACCAGACATTTCTCACACAAAGATTGCTCACTACAGGGGTAGGGACTTGGGGGAGAAGGACATACCAGGCTCATTCCTCTTCACCCTGAGAATGACTAGTAGATGAACTGACTGGATTTTAACTGCATTCAGAAATTTCTGACCACAGGATTCACGGACCACCTTCTGAAGTAATTTTCTCATTAGTAGATTTGGTTGGAGGGAATGAGCCAGTGCTGGATATTCTCTTGTCTGAGATGTTGCAGAGCAGTTTAAGGGAGCAAGCACAAAATGGACTCCTGTGAGTTGTTTGAGGCCATAGAGAGGGATGGGACAGTGTGATGTGGGGAAATTTTTTCCTAGAGTTTGTTGTCAAGAATCCAGATCTTACCCATGATTCACTGTGTGACTTTCTGCAGGTCATGCAGCCACTCTTGATCTCAGTTTTCACATCCAGAAAGTGGGTTTAGTGCACTGTGCCCTGAGTACCCAGAGTGCATGATTGTGGGGCCAGTCTTGTGGATGCAGCACTGGGGCCTGGGCAGAGGAGGAGAAAGCCTCCGTGGGCAGGAGAAGGAGGCATGGGCCAGGAGTTAGGTAGATGGGGCTGCTCCTGTGGTGTGTGGGGCGTGACAATTCTCAGGTGTGAGGTATTCTTCTGGGGAGAAGACACCAGAGCGTGAGCCTCAGTAGGTGGCAGTGAGTCTGAGGCAGCTGAGGCTGTGGCCAGAAGGAGAATAGATACCTACTCCTGCCCCTCCGTGATAACAGGAGCAGGGCTGGCAAAGGATGAAAGGGAAGTGGTGGGTGTGATGTAGATAAGGGCCTATCAGAGACCGTGGGGTCTGGCTTTTTCCCGTGTGTAGGGAGGATAACTGGTACTAGTGACAACTAAGAAAACCAGAAGAGTGCAAGCAATAGATAAATGCCAATATTTGTACTGGGCATGTGGGAATGCGACACTTTTCACAACGATCTTTATTTTCTTTTGGTAATGGCTTCTTACTTAGGCAACAGAGAGTTGAAGTTCACAGAAAATCAAAAAGGAAATTTATCTCACTAAGTGGTATAAAGAAGATGTCTTGCCCACCCTGGCTGTAAGAGTGTGGTGCTGTAGTGTAATAGTGTAATTTCTGTGCTGGACCATAGGTTAATATTAGTGACCAAGGATGCCTGGACTGAGCTGTTGACCAGGGGAAACTAGTAGAGGGATTGTAATGGGGGTAGGGGTAAGGAGTGTGCGATCACCAAACTAGCATGCTCACAGGAAGGGGGCGCCTAGCCAATACAGTACAGGTATATCGTAAAGTGGAGTTGTTTATATATTTTTTCTGCAATTGTTTATTGAGGTCCTATTTTAGGTTCTGGGGATAGTATGAAACATCTGAATGGCTTATTCTAGCCCTGAGTTGACCTCCAGAACTAACTTGTTAGCCCCACCCTTGGGGTGGGGAAGAGCCCAAGAACTCTTCGGAGTGAAGCCTTTCCCGCTCTCTTGCTGTTCCTCCTAAATGTTTCCTTTGCAGCTGCATAGGCTGGCAGGCAGCCTAGGATGGAGCCCTCCTCAGAAGACCCCCACCCTTACTGGACCGCCCGGCTCCTGGGACTCACCAGCCTCCTCCTCAGTGAGTAGCTTGGGCTCTTTGTGGCAGGGGGCAAGATACAGGGACCCCTTCTCTCTCCGATGTCTTAAGTTGTGTTGAGGCTGAGAACCCTGAGTGGGGCAGCCTTGGCTAGCGTAAGGGATTCTTTATTAGGGAGGTGAGGTCACTACTGTTTCAATAACAGGGAAGCAAAGAGAGCCTGGAGCTCCACGTGGAGAGGAATAGAGAGAGGTACAGAAGCAGCTCCTGAGGACCAAGGGAGTGGGAACAAGGCCCTCCTGACCTGGCAGAGGGGATGTGCCAGCCTCTGTCACTGTCCCATGGAGAAGGGGCAGACCTAGAACCCTGGGTCTGAACTGGAGGAAGCAAATGGAGTCTAGTTTTCTTGGGCCGGTGCAGGATGCTGAATACAATAAAATTCTAATTTTGTATAGTGAGGAACGGCCTCCAAAATTTAAGGGTGTCTGTATAGCCACATGTTGTGAAAGAATGAAGAAACCATGGAAGGAACAGGAGATTGCTATGTGGGTTCCAGGAGGGGGTGAACTTGGAGAAGAAAGAAAGGAGGGTGAAGCAGGGAAGATGGAATTAAACAAAAAGGGAACTTAAAGACTGTCCTGAGAATTCTGTATATCTCATTTATGACATCTTCAGAAGTCATATGTGTTTGTAATGAAATTAAATAAAACTGATGAGAAAATAATGAAGTGTAGTATCAATTCTGAAGAAAGTTTGGAAAGGTTTTATTGTTTTAATTTTTGGTTTTAGAGACTTTCCAGGTGGCTTAGTGGGTAAAGAACCTGCCTGCCAATGTAGGAGATGTAAGAGGTGCAGGTTTGATCCCTGGACTGGGAAGAATCTCTGGAGGAGGGCATGGTGACCAGTATTTTTGCCTGGAAAATCTCCATGGACAGAGGAACCTGGGGGTCCTGGCTACAGTCCATGGGGTTGCCAAGAGTCAGACACAACTGAGTGACTGACACACACACACATCCCAGTCATTATATGAACTTGTTGGAGTTATAAAAAATTCAGTGGGTTAGAGAGCATTTGTAAAAGTTCATTCTAAGTTGAATGTTCTGAGTTCTAAGTTCATTCAGCTGTATCCAACTCTTTGTGACCCTATGGACTGTAGCCCTTCAGGGTTCTCTGTCCATGGGATTCTCCAGGCAGTAATATTGGAGTGGATTACCATGCCCTCCTCCAGGGGATCTTTCTGACCCTGGGACTGAACCTATTAGACTGAACCTGACCCATAAGATTGAGCTCTTATGTCTCTTGGCAGGTCAGTTCTTTACCACCAGCGCCACTTGGAAAACATTTGTAAACAGATGTCTTGAAATGACAGTGAGCTTTGCATAACATTACATCCCATTTAACTAGGTACTTTTGTGACAACAGTAAAATGTAAGCTTTTTCTTCTCTTTCTCAATTTTATTTAACTGGAGCAATATGTCAGAGTTTTTTTTTTTTTTTTTCTCCTGCAGTTCCTGGGGCTCAAAGATTATATAAGAAGGACAAATAGACATGCAGAGAGAAAGAGGAAGAGAGTGAGAGAGAACAAGAGAGAGAGAGACCTATCTTCTTCTTCTTCATATATAGGCACTAATCTCTTCATGAGAACCCAAAATCTGGATGGCATAAAAGAGCAGAAATTTTTATTTCAGTTCTGGAGCCCCAAAGTCTCAAAGTGTCAGCAGGACTACATTCTCTCTAAAACCTGTAGGGTGTATTACTCCGTGTGGGCTGCAAAACAAGATGCCACAGACTGGGTGGCTTTTCAACAGAAATTTGTTTTCCCTTAGTTCAGGAGGCTATATTCTAAACTCAGGTTTCATGCCAGTTCTGTTTCTGGTGAGAGAGGGATAGGGCACTGTATCATGGGGACCTGCTGGCCATGGTGTCTGTGTCCTGACTTGTTTAGAGGGACTGGTAACACAGTCTTGCCCAACTCTTCTCAGCTGACCTTCTGTGAATCATGTGGGGGAGTCCATTCTCATACCAGGGTGTGTGCTTTACAGTGGGGGCCCCCAATTCCCAGGCCACGGACAAGAACTGGTCCCTGGCCTGTTAGGAACTTGATCACCCAGCAGGAGCTAAGTGGTAGGTGAGCAAGTGAAGCTTCATCTGTATTTGCAGCCACCCTATCACTCGAATTACTGCCCAAGCTCAGGAAAACTAGCTTAGGGCTTCCACTGATTCTGCATTATGGTGAGCTGTATAATTATTTCATATATATCACAATGTATTATTATAATAACAGAGATAAAGTGCACAATAAATATAATGTGCTTGAATCATCCTGAAACCATCCCCTGCCTCTGTCTGTGGAAAAATTGTCTTCCGTGACACCGGTCCCTGGTGCTGAAAGGGTGGAGACTGCTGCTCTATATGTCTTTTGCAGCAGACCTAGTCTTGCACTAGGGTCTCAGAGGGGAGTGAGGTGTGGAATGAATGGACAGAAGAGGGGCTGTGAGGAACCAGATAGGATGTATGGATGAGTGAATACCGTTTATTTTCGTGGACCACTGTCCCCACTCATACAGATCATGAAGGCTTTTGACCTGGGACTAAAAGGTTGGTAAGCTCAGTGTGAGGATCATGGTTTTGCAAAAGGAACTGAAAGGACTGTGGTGAAGGCTTGATCCTGAGGAAAGGCCTTAATAAATGAGCTGATGATTAAGTGAATACAAAAATATCTGAAACACCTGTGCATATGAATGCTGGCATGAGCTATTCTCTGCTTCCAGTGAGACCAGGAATGGGTATTAGTACAGCAGGGGGGAGGCAGGTTTGGGATGAGAACTTGATGATTTGAAGAGAAAACTGGGTCCTCGGCAATCAGAGCCCCACCCAGGTGAATCTTGACCTGAAGGAAGAAAGAGGTTGTTTTTCCTTTCAGGATAAAGTTATTCTGTGGCACTTTCCCTGGTTCTATACTGTCCTACCCTGGTCCCCTAAAGGACAGAGGGAATCAGGTCTCTGGAACTTAAGTTTCAAGTGGGAAGATGGGCTCTGGATCAGGTCATCCTGAAGGGAATGTACCCACTGGTCACAGCTCTGCAGGAAAGTGTCTGAAAAGGCCCACTGCGACCTCTCAGGGACTGGCTGGGAAGTGCTGATTTGGTGGCAGGGACAGCAGGGCTCACTAACTGATCACTTGCTCCCTCTCATATTCTAGTCGCTGGCAGTTAGCCAGGGCCTTGTGACCAGTGCTGGCCAAAATCAAGAGCAGAGAGCTCGCTACTTCTGGACGGAAGCAGGGAAACCCCTGCGTAACTCCCCTCTCTCCCCTCCCTGCTGTGGGGCTGGGAGTCCATGAGGATGCTGTGAGCTCCGTGTGTGCAGCTCCAAGTAGGTGGAGCCTCTTCCATGTCTGATAGGCCCTCTCTCTATCACTCTTTCATGTGGTGGGGGATATAAACACCCCTTGTTCTAAGACCATGAGGTGTTATGACCATTTTTACACAGCATAGTTTATTTTATCCTGACTACTATACTGCCTGTAAAGAGCAGGAAGGAGACCAGCCTTCATATTTGTATTAGGTGTCTATTGCGATTAGGTGTCTATTGTACAACCTGTCACTCCAAAACTTAGTGCCTTGAATACCACCCAGTCAGTTTCTCTGGGTGAGGGCCCAGGGGTATTTCAGCTTGGTCCTCTGGCTCAGGGTCTCCCCAAGTGAAATCAAGGTCTTGGCTGGGGCTGCATCAGCCCTTGGGTCATCTGAGAAGGATCTGCATCTAAGCTCACTTGTGCAATTGCTGATGGGAAGCAGTTTCTGTGGCTGTTGGGTTGAGGGCCTCAGTTCCTTCCTGGCTGTTGGCCAGAGGCTCCCTTAGTTCCTTGCCATGTGGGCCCCTGCTTAGGGCAGCTGACAACATGATAGCTGGGTTCCTCAGAGTGAGAAAGAAAGAAAGTGAAGGAGAGAAAGTGTGTGTGTGTAAGGAAAAGTCTTGTATAACCTAGTATCACAGAGTGACATCCATCTGTGTCTGTATTCTATAGAAGCCAGTCACTAGGTGCAGCCCATATTCCAGGGGAAGAGGTGTCAAAAGGGTGTGAACGGGAGGAAGGGGGGTCTTTGGGAGACACTTTAGAAGCCCCTCCTACAATCTTACACTTAATATATACCTGAAAATGTGATTCAGACCCATAATCTCACATAATTCATATGCACCATTATCAACCAAGTAAGGAAAATGTGGATTAGCAAGCTTAAGTAACTTGTAGAAGGTTACGCACCACCAGAACCAGGACTTGATCCCAGAATTATTTTAAATTCATTGTCCTTGCATTCCAAGAATCAAGAGAGTATTTTGGATGGATTTAACGGAAAAGATGAATTCTGTTGTTTTCTCCTTTATTCTTAACTGAGAAACTACTCACATTTCCTATCTCCATTGTCCTAGGCACCTGCGGCACAGTGGTCCAGAGTTCTGGAAAACATGAAGTTCAGGATTCTGGATTTGTTCCCATGCAGGGGATCCAAGGAGGTTCTGTGATGTTTCATATAGTCAAGAAGCAAGAAGCTGACCCAGAGGAGGTCTCATGGGGCTTTGGTCCTCAGTCAAACTACAGAGTCCTGCTGCGAGTCCACCGTGGGGCAGACACCCCAACCTGGGTCAGCCTCCAGGACAAGTACCAGCACAGGGTCCATGTGCCCAATGTGACATCCCTGAGGATTGATAACCTGACCCCAGAGGACAGTGGGCTGTATAGGGCTCGAGGCAGCTTCACTGGAGGAATAGAATTTAACCAGGTTTTCAACCTCACTGTCTATGGTAAGTGACACCTCCTCACCCCACCCTATGGCTTCCCTCCTGCTTTTGTGCTAGGAGTTTCACATAGGCCCCATTTTTCATGATCCCTTCCAGACACCAGCCTTCATATCCTGTTTTCTCTTTCAGAATTGGGGTAGGTAGGTTTGCCACAAATGGTGTACAGAGCTGATGGTCATACCAGGGATAAAATTACTTCAGTGTTTTGGGAAAGGAGGATGAAAATTTGGGTAAATGTATTTCTCATTAGCTCAGTTCAGTTCAGTTCTCTTCAGTTGTTGAGTTGTGCCTGACTCTTGTGACCCCAAGGACTGCAGGATGCCAGGCTTTCTGTCCATCACCAGCTCCAGGAGCTTGCTCAAACTCATGTCCATTGAATTGATGATGCCATCAAACCATCTCATCCTCTCTCATCCCCTTCTCCTCCTGCCTTCAATCTTTCCCAGCATCAGGGTCTTTTTCAATGAGTAAGTTCTTCCCATCAGGTGGCCAAAGTATTGGAGCTTCAGCTTCAGCATCAGTCCTTCCAATGAATATTTCGGACTGATTTCCTTAAGGATTGACTGGTTGGATCTCCTTGTAGTTCAAGGGACTCTCAAGAGTCTTCTCCAACACCACAATTCAAAAACATCAATTCTTCAGTGCTCAACTTTATTTATGGTCGAACTCTCTCATCTATACATGACTACTGGAAAAACCATAGCTTTGACTAGATGGACTTTTGCTGGCAAAGTAATGTCTCTGCTTAATAATATCCTGTCTATGTTGGTCACAGCTTTTCTTCCAAGGAGCAAGAATCTATTAATTTCATGGCTGTAGTCACCGTCTGCAGTGATTGTGGAGCCCAAGAAAATAAAGTCTGTCATTGTTTCCCTATCTATTTGCCATGAAATCATGTGACTGGATGCCATGATCTTCATTTTTTTGAATGTTGAATTTTAAGCTAGCTTTTTCATTTGCCTCTTTCACTTTCAACAAGAGGCTCTTTGGTTCTTCTTCAATTTCTGCCATAAGGGTGGTGTCATCTACATATCTGATGTTATTGATATTTCTCTTGGCAATCTTGAGTCCAGTTTGTGCTTCATCCAGCCCAGCATTTTGCATGATGTACTATGCATATAAGTTAAATAAGTAGGGTGACAATATACAGTCTTGATGTTCAGTTCAGTCACTCAGTCGTGTCCGACTCCTTGCGACCCCATGAATCGCAGCATGCCAGGCCTCCCTGTTCATTACCATCTTTCGGAGTTCACTCAGACTCACATCCATTGAGTCAGTGATGCCATCCAGCCATCTCATCCTCGGTCGTCCCCTTCTCCTCCTGCCCCCAATCCCTCCCAGCATCAGAGTCTTTTCCAATGAGTCAACTCTTCGCATGAGGTGGCCAAAGTACTGGAGTTTCAGCTTTAGCATCATTCCTTCCAAAGAAATCCAAGGGTTGATCTTCAGAATGGACTGGTTGGATCTCCTTGCAGTCCAAGGGACTCTCAAGAGTCTTCTCCAACACCACAGTTCAAAAGCATCAATTCTTCGGTGCTCAGCCTTCTTCACAGTCCAACTCTCACATCCATACATGACCACAGGAAAAACCAGACTAGACGGACTAGACGGACTTTAGTTGGCAAAGTAATGTCTCTGCTTTTGAAAATGCTATCTAGGTTGGACATAACTTTTCTTCCAAGGAGTAAGCATCTTTTAATTTCATGGCTGTAGTCACCATCAGCAGTGATTTTGGAGCCCCCAAAAATAAAGTCTGACACTGTTTCCACTGTTTCCCCATCTATTTGCCATGAAGTGATGGGACCAGATGCCATGATCTTCGTTTTCTAAATGTTGAGCTTTAAGCCAACTTTTTCACTCTTCTCTTTCACTTTCATCAAGAGGCTTTTTAGCTCCTCTTCACTTTCTGCCATAAGGGTGGTGTCATCTGCATATCTGAGGTTATTGATATTTCTCCCGGCAATCTTGATTCCAGCTTGTGTTTTTTCCAGTCCAGCATTTCTCATGATGTACTCTGCATATAAGTTAAATAATCAGGGTGACAATATACAGACTTGACGTACTCCTTTTCCTATTTGGAACCAGTCTGTTTTTCCATGTCCAGTTCTAACTGTGGCTTCTTGACCTGCATGCAGATTTCTCAGGAAGCAGGTCAGGTGGTCTAGTATTCCCATCTTTTGGAGAATTTTCCACAGTTTGTTGTGATCCACATAGTCAAAGACTTCAGTGTAGTCAATGAAGCAGAAGATGATATTTTTCTGGAATACTCTAGTTTTTTCTATGATCCAACGGATGTTGGTAATTTTGTCTGGTTCCTCTGCCTTTTGTAAATCCAATTTGAACATCTGGAAGTTCTCAGTTCATGTACTGCTGAAGCCTGGCTTGGAGAATTTTGAGCATTACTTTGCTAGTATGTGAGATGAGTGCAATTGTGTGGTAGTTTGAACATTCTTTGGCATTGGAATGAAAACTGACATTTTCCAATCCTGTGGCCACTCCTGAGTTTTCCAAATTTGCTAACATATTGAGTGCAGCACTTTCACAGGATCATGTTTTAGGACTAGAAATATCTCAGTTGGAATTCTGTCACCTCCACTATCTTTGCTCATAGTGATGCTTCCTAAATCCCACTTGACTTTGCACTCCAAGATGTCTGGCTCTAGGTGAATGATCACACCATCATGGTGATCTGGGTCATTAAGATCTTTTCTGTATAGTTCTTCTGTGACAAAGTTCTCCACTTCTTGCTAATAAGTTCTGCTTCTGTTAGGTCCATTCTGTTTCTGTCCTTTAGTAGGCCCATCTTTGCATGAAATGTTCCCTTGCTATCTCTAATTTTCCCAAAGGGATCTCTAGTCTTTCCCATTGTATTATTTTTCTCTATTTCTTTGCATTGATCATTTAGAAAGACTTTCTTATCTCTCTTTGCTATTCTTTGGAAGTCTGCATTCAGATATACCTTTGCTTTTCTCCTTTGCCATTTGCTTGTCTTCTTTTCTCAGCTATTTGTAAGGCTTCCTCAGACAGCCATTTTGCCTTTTTGTATTTCTTTTTCTTGGGGATGGTTTTGATCATCACCTCCTATACAATGTTATAATTCTCCATCCATAGTTCTTCATTAGCATTTGTTATAATAATTTTTCTTCTTTATAGGACTCAGTTTATTTGATTTGTGTATTAACTCTATCTATTGCTTCTATCACAAATCACAAATTACTGGACACGAAACAAGAGACTGGTTCCAAATTGGGAAAGGAGTACGTCAAGGCTGTATATTGTCACCCCGCTCATTTAACTTATATGCAGAGTACATCATGAGAAATGCCAGGCTGGATGAAGCACAGCTGGAAACAAGATTGCCAAGAGAAATATCAATAATTTCAGATATGCAGATGACACCACTCTTACGGCAGAAAGCAAAAGAGAACTAAAGAGCCTCTTGATATAAGTGAAAGAGGAGAGTGAAAAAGTTGGCTTAAAACTCAATATTCAGAAAACTAAGATCATGGCATCTGGTCCCATCACTTCATGGGAAATAGATGAGGAAACAGTGAGAGACTTTACTTTTCTGGGCTCCAAAATCACTGCATATGGTGACTGCAGCCATGAAATTAAAAGACACTCACTCCTTGGAAGAAAAGCTATAACCAACCTAGACAGCATTCTAAAAAGCAGAGACATTACTTTGCTAACAAAGGTCCATCTAGTCAAAGTTATGGTTTTTTCCAGTAGTCATGTATGGATGTGAGAGTTGGACTCTAAAGAAAGCTGAGTGCTGAAGAATTGATGCTTTTGAACTGTGGCTTGGACTGCAAGGAGATCCAACCAGTCCATCCTAAAGGAAATAAATCCCGAACATTCATTGGAAGGACTCATGCTGAAGCTGAAACTCCAAGGCTTTGGCCACCTGATGCAAAGAATTGACTCATTGAAAAAGACCCTGATGTTGGGAAACATTGAAGGCAGGAGGAGAAGAGGCAACAGAGGATGAGATGGTTAGATGGCATCACCAATTCGATGGACATGAGTTTGAGTAAGCTCTGGGGGTTGGTGATGGACAAGGAAGCCTGGCGTACTGCAGTCCATGGGGTTGCAAAGAGTCGGACTTCACTGAGTGACTGAACTAAACTAGTGGCTTAAGACACAAAAATATTATCTTTCTGGAGGTCAGAAGTCAGACAGAAGTCTCACTGGGCTAATCAAGCTAACTTAAAAATATTAGTAACAATCTAGAAGTTGAGTTAGGTTTTATTTGGTAGACATTTTCAGGACTTCAAGCCTAAGAGACAGCATCTCAAGTAACCCTGAGAGAACTGCTCTGAGGAGGCAGAGGGAGGAGTCAGGTCATATAGAAGTTTGCAACAAGGGGCAGGTAGTCTGAACTTTAAAGGATTATTGGTAATTAAGCAAAACCAGATATCTCAAGGAATTCAGCACTTACCCATGTATGGGAAGGTGCAAAAGTCCGGGCTTACTGGAGTCAATCCTTTCATATTCATCTCAGCTCTCTGGGGCTTTTTCCCTCCCTCCCCACCCCATCACCCCAGCTCCTCAGGGATCACCATGGGAAATGACTGAAGGCTGCAAGATAACAGGCACTGTTCTTCCTGGGCCCCTTCTGAGCTCAGAAATTCATGTTTGGGGGCTGGGATCACTGATGGCTGTGGCATCCTCGTTTATTGATACGGCAGGAAATGCTCCATTTTCAGTGCTGTCAGAACTGTCTTCCTTCCTTTAGGTTCCAGAGGAACAAATGACTGCTGGCATTCTCTGGCTCATGGTCACACTTGTCCATCTTCAGAGCCAGCAATGGAGGGATGATTTCTTCTCACACTGATTCCTCTGAACTCCTCTTCTTCTTCCTTCTTCTACTTTTAAGGACTCTTGTATTGCTTTGGTTCCAACCAGGTATTCTGGAATAAATCCCTATTTGAAGGTCAGTTGATAAATATCCTTAATTCATCTGTTACCTTTATTCCTCTTTGCCAAATAGCATAATATAAATAGAGGTTCTGGGGATTAGGACATTATGCATCTACCACAAGTTGGAAATCCATAGGTAGGTAGTCCTCCCTGTCCTCTCTCTTTTTACCAGCCAGAGCTATAATTGCTTACTAAGACCCCTCAAATATCGCTCCCAAATTCTCAACAGATACAGGAGAAAATTTACAGTGCATCTTCAGTTCAGTTCAGTCACTCAGTCGTGTCCGACTCTTTGCGACCCCATGAATCGCAGCACACCAGGCCTCCCTGTCCATCACCAACTCCCAGAGTTCACTCAGACTCATGTCCATCGAGTCAGTGATGCCATCCAGCCATCTCATCCTCGGTCGTCCCCTTCTCCTCCTGCCCCCAGTCCCTCCCAGCATCAGAGTGTTTTCCAGTGAGTCAGCTCTTCGCATGAGGTGGCCAAAGTACTGGAGTTTCAGCTTTAGCATCATTCCTTCCAAAGAAATCTCAGGGCTGATCTCCTTCAGAATGGACTGGTTGGATCTCCTTGCAGTCCATGGTACTCTCAAGAGTCTTCTCCAACACCACAGTTCAAAAGCATCAATTCTTCGGTGCTTGGCCTTCTTCACAGTCCAACTCTCACATCCATACATGACCACAGGAAAAACCATAGCCTTGACTAGACGGACCTTAGTCAGCAAAGTAATGTCTCTGCTTTTGAATATGCTATCTAGGTTGGACATAACTTTTCTTCCAAGGAGCAAGCATCTTTTAATTTCATGGCTGCAATCACCATCTGCAGTGATTTTGGAGCCCCCCCAAAAATAAAGTCTGACACTGTTTCCACTGTTTCCCCATCTATTTCCCATGAAGTGATGGGACCAGATGCCATGATCTTCATTTTCTGAACGTTGAGCTTTAAGCCAACTTTTTCACTCTCCTGTTTCACNCATAACTTTCCTTCCAAGGAGCAAGCATCTTTTAATTTCATGGCTGCAATCACCATCTGCAGTGATTTTGGAGCCCCCCAAAATAAAGTCTGACACTGTTTCCACTGTTTCCCCATCTATTTCCCATAAAGTGATGGGACCAGATGCCATGATCTTCGTTTTCTGAATGTCGAGCTTTAAGCCAACTTTTTCACTCTCCTCTTTCACTTTCATCAAGAGGCTTTTGAGTTCCTCTTCACTTTCTGCCATAAGGGTGGTGTCATCTGCATATCTGAGGTTATTGATATTTCTCCTGGCAGTCTTGATTCCAGCTTGTGTTTCTTCCAGTCCAGCATTTCTCATGATGTACTATGCATATAAGCTAAATAAGCAGGTGACAACATACAGCCTTGACGTACTCCTTTTTATAGAGAGATGCTATCTGGAATGATTCCTTTAGGTCTTTACTAATTCCTTCCTCAGGTGGAAGGAGTAATGATCAGTTTTGACTATGATAGGCAGAATAATGGTGCATCAAAGATACTCATGTTTTAATCCCTGGAACCTGCGAATATGATACCTTTCATAACTAGGGGAATTACAGCAGAATTAAATTTGCTAATCGACTAACCTTAAAATATATTATTTTGGATTATTTAGGTAGAAAAAAATGTATCCTTAAAAGTGAAAGAAGACTGAAAAGGAGTTCAGAGATAATTTGTTGTGAAAAAGATTCAACCTGCCACTGCTCGGTTTGAAGACAGAGTGGAGCCGGGAGCCAGTGAATGCAGGCAACCTGGAGAAGCAGGAAAAGGCAAAGAAATTGCCTCTCTCCAGAGGCTTCAGGAAAGGATACAGCATTGCCAACAGTTTGATTTTGGCTCAGTGAGACCTGTGATGGTGGTTTAGTTGCTAAGTTGCATCCAACTCTTGCAACCCCATGGACTGTAGCCCTCCAGGCTCCTTTGTCCATGGGATTCTCCAGGCGAGAATACTGGAGTGGGTTGCCATTTCCTTCTCTACAATGAGAAGATATTTTCTCCACAATGAGAAGATATCTTCCCCTGGAGAAGATGTCTTATCGACTAATCTGGAAGATCATAAATTTGTCCTGTTTTAGGTCACAAAGTTTGTGGAAATATTTTAGAGTGAGATGGGAAACTAATAAAATGAATCTGGGGAGGAAGTTCAGTTCAGTTTATTTCCCTTCATCATCTTGCCTGCAGAAAAGGTTCTTCATAATCTGCTCCTTAATATGTTTTGTTTTAGCCAAGCAGGATCTGCCCCACAAAGCAGAATCCTCTTTACCTAACATGAGGTAAACCTCTTCAACTCACTGTCAGACAGTTAGAAAGCTATTTTGACCAGATAGTTAAAGCTACCTTCACTAAACAACAGAAAAGCTAGGAAGCTGTGTTTTGTTTTATAATAATACTCATTTGTCTATATGGGTTTTTTTTTTTTTTTTTCCAACTTAGAGTAAGAAGTGCAGCATACTCAGTGGCTTCAGTCATGTCTGACTCTTTACAACCCCATGGACTGTTGTCCATCAGGCTCCTTTGTCTATAGAATTTTTCCTAGGCAAAAATACTGGAGTGGAGTGCCATTTCCTCCTCCAGGGGATCTTCTCCTCCCAGGGACTGAACCCACGTCTCCTGCAGTGGCTGGCAGGTTCTTTTCCACTAAGCCACATAGGAAGCCAAAGATGTAAGAGATGTCATTTATTAATCCCTTAAATTTAAGGGAAAAAAATCTTTTTTTTTTTTCCTTGTATTTCATCTGAGGGGCTTTTATGCTCATAGTTTCTCTGTCACTTTTAGTGTTGATTCTAGTGAGACTGAGAGAGGTGCAGTTCCACATTAAGGAAGGAATAAAAGCTAAAGAAGAGAAGGTAGTGAGTTTAGATGGTTTTTCACAAAGTTCACTTATGCAGAAATTAAAGATCAATAATTTGTACATGAATGAGTCAAGCCAAGAAAAAAGAATAAAATCAAATTCACTATAAAATATGTAAATAAGCTATTTGAAAATTTCAACAAGCAGTAAGTTTAAAAAGAAGTTAATGTTGGAAATTAATTGCAACCTAATTTTAAATGTTTAATAATTACAAGTTGTTACTTTGTATGCCAAGGTCAAATAGTCCCATGTATGTTGTTTATGGGTTGGCTTGAATTAAAAGCTTAAAATCTAAATGACTTTCTCACTAAAGGATTCTTCCTTATGACATTTCTGTGTTTAAGTCAATATCCTCCAACAATAAATTAAATTAGCACTTCCTTTATCATAGTAACCTACTAGTGTGACATGCAGTGGTGCAGCTTCTTGAACAATACGCAGAAGGAGAAGTAATTAACTGGTGAAATGTCTATGTGTGTAGAAGCCAGGTAAGGGCAGACTAGCCTGACCTAGAAACAGCAGGATGGGAATTAGCTTGCTCCAATCCCAGCAAGTAGGAGGGAATCCAATAGTGCCAGAGAACCAGGTGAGAAAGGATACTGCCTGCTTTTCAGGTGTAATGTTGTGCTTTCCTCAGGGTGCTATGCTTATGGTAACCAAGTCTAAAGAATGCTCTCTGCAGATTCTGGAAATAGTCAACATCCCCTTTGGTGCCATTCATTAGATGTCTAGTTGACTGAGAAAATTGTTAGTTTCATGCATTTAGTCATTATGTGACATAATATCATTCTTGAGCAGGGAAATGTATAGTTAAAGGTTTGTTTTTTGTTTCTTTTGTGAGAATGCAATGGAAAAATGAGGACAAACATAGCTGTTATTGTAATGGGTTTTCATAATGAGTAATGGTTCAACTAAACCTTTAAAGCGTCAGATTATTTCATATGGTCGGAAAGCAAGAAAAATTTTAAATAATTGTTCACAACCACTACCCTCTGGTGAATGACACTTTAAGTCATGTTGTAAAGCATGTCTGATATAAAGTATTTGACTACTTCTGTACTTTCTGTTAGGAGAATGGGTTATAAAACTTTTTTATCATACAGTAAATTTGGGGTATTTTATTTACAAGGTTGTTTTCAATCATGTGGCTAAGGATAAAATAATCCAAAGCAGGAAACCAGATCCTGTTCTTGGCATACAGAAAGAAAATTTTATGGGGATCTAATAGCTTCCTGAGTAGATAAGAATTCAGTGTTTCATTTATATTTTGAAATGAGGCATAAGAAGACATTATAGAAAGCAAATGCAAAAGCAAATGAGATGTGTATAAGAGACAGATATAATACATTACTCTCTATTAAACATTCAAATATCTTCATCAATATGTACTATGTATTCATATAGTATTATACATTACTTGAGTTTCATATATTGATTAAAAAGTCAGCAAATATTGCATTTTAACATGGTTTGTGAAATTGAACCAAATATAGCTAAAATTATTATAAAACAGTGACTATATTTTCTTTAGAATTAATTAAAAAGGAATTATAAACAAAATCTTGACCATAATTGTCCATCATTTGCAGAGCCCTGAGTAAGGGGCTGAGCTTCATTTTCACTTTTGGCCCCTTGATATGAGGAACTGACTCCTTAGAAAAGACCCTGATGCTAGGAAACATTGATGGCAAAAGGAGAAGGGGACAACAGAGGATGAGATGGTTGAATAACATCACTGACTTGATGAACATGAGATTGAGCAAGCTCCGGGTGTTGGTGATGGACAGGGAAGCCTGGCATGCTGTAGCCCATGGGATCACAAAGAGTGGGAAAGGACTGAGGGACTGAACTGAATTGATAAGAGAGACGGGAAGAACTAGAAAGTGAGGTTAGACTAATGAAACTGATTCACTTTAAGAAACTGCAAGTGGAATATAAATGAAAGGGTTTCTTCTTAGGTGAGGAGATGGCACATCTGGTTGAAATTTTTCTGCAACTTTTTTTCAGGAAAACAATACTGTCAATATGATGTGTACTGGTAATCTTAGGTATGACAATTCTGCATAATGAACCAAAAAATAAAACCAACTTATTTATGTAGTTATTTATGTAACTTTTTGGCTTTGGATTTGGCAAATTACAGTGGAGTTGGCTGGGTGATTCTGTGGCCTTGAATGTGCATGCATGGCAACTGTCTTGCTTGCTATTAGCTGGATTGAAGGGAGGGGTATGACTGGCCCATGTGTCTTCTGTGCTTCATTGTTGCCCTGGACATGCTTTCATGGCAAAAGCAGAGAAGCATGAAAGAAGATGTGGAAATTCAAGTCCTCTTGAGAAATGAAAGTGAAAGTGAAAGTCACTAAGTTGTGTATGACTCTTTGTGACCATATAGACTATAGCTCACAAGGCTTCTCTGTCCATAGGGATTCTCCAGTCAAGAATACCAGAGTGGGTTCCCATGCCTTCCTCCAGGAGATTTTCCCAACCCAGGGGTTGAACACAGGTCTCCCACATTACTGGTGAATTCTTTACCAGCTGAGCCACTAGGGAAGTCCATAGGCTCAGGTAGCTAACTACACTGTATCATTTGCTGCATCGTGCTGGTCAAAGCAAGTCACTAGGCCTACCAGGGTTCAAAGGGTGGGGAAATGGACTCTACCTTTTGATAAATAGAGCTATAAAGACACATTGTAATGGGTGTTTATTCAGAGAAGAAAGAATTGGGACTTTTTTCTTTTCTTTTCTTTTTTTTTTTGGCGATCAGGTTAATGGTGGGAGGAAGACATTTACCATTCCTCAAGCTTCTTATCAGTTCACTTCAGTTCAGTTCATTCGTTCAGTTGTGTCCGACTCTTTGTGACCCCATGAATCGCAGCATGCCAGGCCTCCCTGTCCATCACCAACTCCTGGAGTTCACTCAGACTCACGTCCATCGAGTCGGTGATGTCATCCAGCCATCTCATCCTCTGTTGTCCCCTTTTCCTCTGCCCCCAATCCCTCCCAGCATCAGAGTCTTTTCCAATGAGTCAACTCTTCGCATGAGGTGGCCAAAGTACTGGAGTTTCAGCTTTAGCCTCATTCCTTCCAAAGAAATCCTAGGGCTGATCTCCTTCAGATTCTTTGTCATTGCCTTTCTTTGGGATTGGAATGAAAACTGACCTTTTCCAGTCCTGTGGCCACTGCTGAGTTTTCCAAATTTGCTGGCATATTGAGTGCAGCACTTTCACAGCATCATCTTTCAGGATTTGAAACAGCTCAACTGGAATTCCATCACCCCCACTAGCTTTGTTCATAGTGATGCTTTCTAAGGCCCACTTGACTTCACATTCCAGGATGTCTGGCTCTAGATGAGTGACCACACCATCGTGATTATCTGGGTCGTGAAGATCTTTTTTGTACAGTTCAGTCAACTCTTTGTTTCCCTAAAGTTTCTGTTGCATAAGGAAATATCTACTATGAGAATGAGTTTGAACAGTTTAGAACCCCACGTGATATCTATAACAGTTGGTATGTCAATCAGCAACTTCTCTGCCTGTGGGGACTTCAAGTTTAGTGGCATATTCTAACCATACTTGGGTTGTAGTTCCTGGTCACTACCTGTGAATCTCTTAGAAATGTCTTTACTTTTGGCATCTAGCACAGGCCATATGACAGTACTCCACAAGGGCTGTGTGTCCCAGGAATCATCTGAACAGGAGAAGCAGGGCAATGGCCCTGGACCAGGTCAAGTCCTTCCTTCCCTGACTCCTTCCCCTGGAAAGAAGGAAACATCCCAATTTCTTACATACAATGAGTCCTGGAAGGTGAAGTCCATCATATAGTTTTTTTAATGGAAGAATTTTAAAAGCTTGCTAATCTACTGAGCTCACATAGGACTTACCTCAATTGTTTCCTTTCTTATTGTCATTGCTATATATTTGGGTTTGGGGAAAATGGTGTTTCTTCTGGAAAATACATTGACCATCCTGAGAGGGAGGTTGCCAGAGCTTCAGTGAGATAATGGATGAGAAAATGTGAACTGCCATGTTCTGCACTCATGTGATGCTCCATTCTTTTGTCTCACCTGCCCCAGAGCCTGTGATCCTTCCTGAGATTCTGGTCAAGTCATCATCCATCACACCAGGCTGGTGCAATGTCACCCTGGAGTGCATGGACCCAGGGAACAGAGAGGACCTGAAGGTGACCTGGGAGAGCGAGGGTCTTCCCAGGGAGCTGGAGTGGAGTGGGACACCAGGACCAGCCCCCAGCTCCTGGAGCCTGCATGTGAACCTGCCCCTGAGCCAGCCCAATGCCAGCCTCACCTGTGTGGTCAGCAACCATGTGGACAAGAAAACTGCCTCTGTAGACTTTGGGAAAATCTGTTTCCCTGGTGAGTGCAACCTGCCAGAGGAGAGAGACACTCTTGGAGCTCAGGTGTACTGGGGTGAGAGCTCTGGGCTTTTCTCCCCACTGTGTTATCAGCACCACCTTCCACTGGGTCACCCCATACAGGAGCCTGGGAAGCACAACCAATCTGCTTCTGCTTTTGAATTTCTCTCACATCCTTGCTCTCCTCTCCACCCCTTGCCCCTGTTGGTCCAGGCAGTAGTCTTCCAGTACCTCTCCCCACATCATTCATCATTCATTGTGTGTCTAGAGTGATCTTTAGGAAAAGTGAATTGGATTGTGTCAATTGTGTCATCTGAGGGACTTGACTCACAGCGTCTCCCTATAGGATTCAAGGCTCAATGTCTCTCTTCTCATGTATTTCACACGGGATTGTTTGCCTAGAGCCCCTTCTGACCCTCTGCAAATGCTATTTCCTTTACCACCAGTCCTCCCAAGTCAAGAGTCCTTCACTTCGTTACTTACTGCTGTTGAAGGATGTCTCTTAGTTAAGGCCAGTGATCTTAACTGAGTGATCAATACGGTTACACAGGGCCTCATGCTGGTTATGGTTCTGCTTTTAATAATGTTTGAAGAAAAGGAACCTCAGTCTCATTTGGCAGAGGGCCTTGCTCGTGCCATAACCTTGCAGTAGAGATGTTATCTTTTTAAAGGAGTGATTGATGGCCACTCCACACTGAGTAGCAATGCTGCTTGTGGACTTGTCTCCTGTGCAGATTAGAACACCTTGAGGGTAGAGGCCATGTCTTATCTTTTTTGAATTCATGTCCCAAGCAAAGATCCTGGCAATGTTTCCTCACACTCAAGTATTTTCATTGAATTATGAATGACCTGGTGTGTAGTTCACCCTTCTAACCCATCCTCCCCAAGGGAGACCTGACCTGCTGGGGGGGATCTGATATGTCAGCATCCCTTAAATACCCTATAACCCTTGCCTCAGCCTCATCATGGACTCTCAGATAAAATTAAACACTCAGCAAACCCTTAGGAAAGAGATTCTTACCCTCTCTTATCCTCGTTGTCCAATTCTTTCCTGCCTTGTCCTTCTCCTGCCTGCCACAGTGGGGTGATGGCAATCCTCATGGCTGATAATCTGATACAGACATGCAGTGAACATTATGTTCCTCCTTCCTGAAATGCTGTGGCTACCATGAATATCTGGGAAACTCCTAATCCTCGCTCAAGACTCAATTTATGCATCACCTCCTCTGGAAGGCCCTCCCTGAAGACACGCGTGCAAGATGTAAACCTCCATTGAACTGCAGTGTCTCTGACTGGGAGATTTTTGTATTTTCTCAGTTCAGTTATGAATGAACCTGCTGCACTCTTCAACTTCTGGACCAGGACTTTAGACTTCTCCTTGTGTTCTCTATCTCACTATGGCAATGGTTATTTAAAATTCTGTCTTCCCTTAACTATTTTCCATTTTCTCTGTGTGAGGAAAACAGGTTCACAAGAACAGACCATTGCTGGTCCCCTTGAAGGCATCCTATGGGCTGTCGTGGCTGTGCTATTCTTCCTGGGAGCTGGACTGTACTTTTGGAAGACATATAAGAAGGACGGGAACACAGAGACTGGAAGAGGCAGGTTGCACTTCTCTTTCATCCTCAGATAACTCCTCTCTTCCACTGAAACCCTTTCTTCTTCATTTTGCTGCTCGGAGATTGCTCTTGCAAAGGGGCTGGTATGTGTGATCATGGCATTGGGGTCATAACCATGGAGCTGGGCACAGGTTTTCAAGACTGAGATTCAAGCTCCACTCTGTGTATGTGTGTGACTCAGGAGCAGGATTGCAGGAGGACCACAGGAACCAAGATGATGGCGACTGGACAGAGCAGCACCAGGAAGAGTATCAAGAAGGCACATACCAGGTGAGAGGTGGGAGCTGAGCTCATCCTAGGCTGTACTAGGTTCCTCTGCAGCTGCACTTGTGCTTATCAAACCTAGTCATTGCTATTTCTGGTCCTACTGTTCTTTCTGAACAGCCAACAGCATTAACTAGGAAAATTTATGTCTGAGGCTCCTGTGGTACTGGGTACTTAGGGGGAACCATAAACAGTGCATGTCAGCAGTATTGGTTCCATGTGGGCTCCTTTGCAGTCCATTGTTTAGTCACCAAGTCACATCCAACTCTTTGCAACCCCATGGACTGTAGCACTCCAGGTTTCCCTAACCTTCCCTATCTAATGAAGCTTGTTCAAACTCATGTTCATTTAGTTGGTGATGCCATACAACCATCTCATCCTCTTTCACTCCCTTCTCCTCCTGCCCTCAATCTTTTCTAGCATCAGGGTCTTTTCCAATGAGTTGGCTGTTCACATAGGGTGATCAAAGTATTAGAGCTTCAGCTTCAGCTTCAGCATCATTCCTTCCAATGAATATTCAGGACTGATTTCCTTTAGGATTGGCGGGTTGGATTTCTTTGCAGTCCAAGGGACTCTCAAGAGTCTTCTCCAGCACCACAGTTCTAAGGCATCAATCTTTTGGTGCTTACTCAGCCTTCTTTATGGTCAACTCCCACATCTGACTATTGGAAAAACCATAGCTTTGACTATACATACCTTTTCAGCAAAGTAATTCTGCTTTTTAATATACTGTCTAGGTTGGTCATAGCTTTTCTTTCAAGAAGCATGCATCTTTTAATTTCATGGCTGCAGTCAGAGCCCATGCTGATTTTGGAGCCCAAGAATATAAAACCTGTCACTGTTTCCACTTTCCCCTCATCTCTTTGCCTTGAAACGATGGGACAAATGCCATGATCTTTGTTTTTTAAATGCTGAGTTTTAAGCCAGCTTTTTTCATGCTCCTCTTTCACCTTCATCAAGAGACACTTTAGTCCTTCTTCACTTTCTGCCATAAGGATGTTGTCATCTTCATATCTGAGATTGTTGATATTTCTCTCAGCAATCTTGATTCCAGCTTATGATTCATCCAGCCTGTTTTTTTTTTTTTTTGGTGAGATGTACTTTGCATATAAATTAAATAAGTGGGGTCACAGTGTACAGCCTTGACATACTCCTTACCCAATTTTGAACCAGTTCATTGTTCCAAGTCTAGTTTGAACTGTTGCTTCTTGACCAGCATATAGGTTTCTCAGGAGACATGTAAGGTGCTCTGGTATACCCAACTCTTAAGAATTTTTCCACAGTTTTTTGTGATCCCCACAGTCAAAGGCTTTAGTGTAATTAATGAAGCAGAAGTAAATATTTTTCTGGAATTCCCTTGCATTTTCTATGATCCAACACATGTTGGCAACTTGATCTCTTATTCCTCTGTCTTTCCTAAATCCAGCTTGTACATCTGGAATTTCTTGGCTCATGTACTGCTGAAGGCTAGCTTGAAGGATTTTGAGCATTACTTTGCTAGCATGTGAAATGAGTGCAATTTTATGGTAATTTGAACATTCTTTAGCATTGCCTTTCTTTGGGATTGAAATAAAAACTGACTTTTCCAGTTCTGTGGACACTGCTGAGTTTTCCAATTTGATATAGTTTATACTTTATCTGCTTTGAGAATCCATTATCTTTCACTCCTAGGGTATCAGTGCACAATATCTGAAACAAGAGTTGGCTCTCAACACTGTCTACTCTGAGGTCCAGAACATACCTGCGAGGGTATGAAGACATATAATTGGAGGAAACAGAGGAATCTTGGGACACCTCCACTCTGGTGCTGACATCCTTCAGATACTTGCTTGAATTCTGGTTCAGCTCTGGCTGCTCCTGGTTTTTTACTCTGATCTTTGTGATCTCAGCCCAACAAGAGATGGAGCTGGAATTTCAGAGCCGATAATGGACCAAGTTTTATCCTGGACACTCTACAAATATTATCTCTTCTAATTCTCACAAGGAACCTCTAGGGTAGGTATCATGTTCTGTATTTTATAGGACAGTAAATATTATTCCCAAGCTGTTGGTGGCAGATGAAAACCTTAAATTCAACACTGAGTGAATCCATATTTCACATATTACCCTTCTCTACATGGGCACTGAACCCTGAAATATTGGATGGGAATATCCTTCATTTGTTCCTCTCCCAAAGACCTAGCCTCTGATGCTGGTGCTGCAATATGGACTGAATTTATTGTTGAATCATCTGGTGGCTAAAGAGGTGTAACCCCTTAAGTGGGCAATGGGGACTTGGTATGCAGAAGACATGGAAAGAGGGATCTTGACAGTTTAGAGGAAACATTCTGAGAGGAATGCTTCTCATTCTTGGGTCTTGTAAGAGTTCTTCCTCTCTTTACAAGATGTGTTGTGGGTTTCAGCAGCACAGTCTTCAAACCAGCTGCTCTTACATTGTTATTCAAAAGTTCACTCAATAGGTTTTATATAAGTTTTTCATTTAAACATTCAATGATTCTGTGAGGCAGAAATTTCCACTGCACAGTTGGAAAACTAAAACTTACAGATGTTAAACACCACATTTAAGCTCCTCAAGTAAAGTGATATGCCTGATTTAGGTTTACAGAGGATCACAATTTCACTAATTTTGACTCTTTTTTCCTCCATTATTCCAGACACCCAATCAACCATTATCTTCCATTGGGTTATCCTTCAAAATGGTTTTTGTAGTCCACCCTCCTCTCATTCTTTTATTGTTATTTTCTACCTATAGAAATATTCTACCTGCAGTTTCACCATTTTCACATTTCCATCAGCAATATAGGATTCTTGCACATAACTCATAATTTTTTTTTATTATAACCTTCCTAGTATGTGTGTGATGTGATATCTCATTGTCATTTTGAATTGCATTTCACTAATAATTAATGAAATTAGAAGAAGATTGCTTCTTGGAAGGAAAACTGTGAAAACCTAGACAGTGTGTTAAAAAGCAAAGATGTCATGATGGTGACACAGGTCCATGTAATCAAGGCTATGGTATTTCAAGTAGTCATGTACAGTTGTGAGAGCTGGGCAATAGAGAAGGCTGAATGCCAAACAAATGATGCTTTCAAACTTTGGTGGTGTAGAAGACTCTTGAGAATCCCTTGGAAAGCAAGGAGAGCAAACCAGTCAATCTTAAAGGAAAGCTGGAATACTCATTGGAATGCTTGATGCTGAAACTGAAGCTCCAATTGTTTGGCTACCTGATATGAACATCTGACTCATTGGAAAAAACCCTGATACTGGGAAAGATTGAAGGCAGAAGGAGAACAGGGCAACAGAGGATGAAATGGTTGGATGGCATCACTGCTTCAATGGACATGAGCTTGGGCAACCCTGGGAGATGGCAAGGGACAAGGAAGCTTGGTGTGCTGCAGTCCATGGGACTGCAAAGAGTTGGACATGTCTTGATGACTGAACAAAAACAATGATGATGAATAAGGTTGAATATTTTTTCATGTGTATTAACTATTTGTATACCTTATTTGAATTAATCCGTCTCTCCCTCTAAGTCTCTCTCATCATGCTTTGTTTCCACCATACCAATAGAACTGCTTTTGTTCAAGTCACTAGGAAACTTCATGTCATTAAATCTAATAGAGAGTCTGTTTCATCTCCCTCGAAGCTCAGCAACAGTGGTGCTGTCCTTGCTTGAATCCCTGCATCACTTTGTATTCAACCATCACAATTCTTTCTCTCACACTCAGTGGCAGCTCCCTTGTTGCTTTGACTAGTTTCTTTCTTATCTCTTCAATCTCGCAATTCTGGAATATTCCAGGGATCAGACACAGACCATCCACATCACCTTTCTTCACTATCTACACTCATTACTTTCTGGTGTTATGGCCATGCACTAATCCCCAAACCCGTGTCTATGTAAACTTACGAGGCAAAAATGTCTTACAGATGTAATCAAAGTTAAGGTCCCTGAGGTTGAGAGATTACTCTGGATTATCTAGGAGGTCCTATTTTAATCATGGAAGTTCACAAAAGTGGAAGAACAAGAGGTAGAAAAGTGGGTCTGAGAGATATGAGGTGAGAATTTGACATACTATTGCTGTCTTTGAAGATGGAGTAAGAGGGCCGTAAGTCCAGCACATGTCGGGGTCTGTAGAAGCTAGGAAAGCTTACAACTAGGTGAACTTGAAGACTTCAGTCTTACAACTACCAAGAACGGAATTCAAGTCATAACAAGAACCAGCAGAAAATGGATTCTTCTACTGAGACTCTAGAAAGAATCATAGCTTATGAATACCTCAATTTAATATCAGTGAGACTCACACCAGACTTCTGACTTTCAGAACTGTGAGATAATAATTTTGTGTCAAGCAACTATATTTGTAGTGATTTCTATGGCAGCAATAGAAAACCAATATAGATATGTACCATCTCATGATTTTAAATACTTGACTGCTCCAAAAATTCTGGTCTGGATTTCTCCAAAGGAGTCCACATTGTAAATATCCCACCATTTAGTTGACATCTCCACTTTGATGTATAATAGATATCTCAAACTTTACATGTCTATCTTTAAGCTTCCTAACTATGTTCTCATACAATTTTCCAATCCCAATAAATACTACCTTCATACTTCCATTTTTTATCACATAATTTTGCTGTTATCCTTGATTTTACTCATTTTCTCACAACCCACATTCTATCAGCAAATACTGTTATCTTTTCTATCTATCATTATTTCTAATCTATCATCTATTTGTATTGGTAATATGACTACTTTTTACCACATATCTGATCCAAGATGACCACTAATTTTCACCTGCAGTAGTTTACTAGCCTCACAGTCTTTCTGTTTCTGCACCCCTTTATTTTCAAATAGCATTCAAAATAGTCTTTCTAATAATAAGTTACATCATATAGGCAGGATGGGATTAACAGCAAATATTGGGTTATCTTGGTATTATAAATAGATATTCACATATGTTTATCTGGGCTACAAAGAATATAAAAACTGATGTGAAGATGTTGATAGTGGCTGTCTTCTGGGGTCTGTCTCTTCTGTATCCTATTTTCCAAAAAGACTTAACAGAAAGAAAAGATCATCTATGTAAATTTTTGAGCATGGGATTGACATGACCTAATGTCATGACTAAGAGCTGATCTTAGTAAAGCCACATACATACCAAGCATAAGTTTATCCTCTTGTAAATTAGTTGTTATGGACTGAATTATGTCCCCTCAAGATCCGCATGTTGAAGCCCTGAATCTTAATGTGACTGGAATTTGAGATATAGCCTTTATGGAGGTAATTAACATTCAGTGAAGTCAATAAGGAGGAGACTAATTTGAGAACTTATGAGAAGAGAAAGAGCTCTCTCTCTGCCCTGATAGAGAAAAGGCCTTATGAGGTCACAGTGAGAAGCTGTTGTCTGCAAGCCTAGGAGGGAGGTATTACCGGAAACCAACCGTTACTGCACCTTGATCTTGGACCTTGAACCTTCAAAAATATGAGAAAATAAATTTATGGTGTGTAAGTCATGAAGTCTGTGATATTCTACTAAAGCAGCCAGAGAACACTAATATATGTTTTCATTGAAATCCCCCATAAACATACTTATATCTGTCTAGACACTAACAGCAGCAATAGAAAACAAGTAGATGATACATTTTATTCTATAGATGAACATTTTGTTCTAATTGTTGTTCTAATTGATGCCAACACAAAATCCTTGTTAACTGCTCACAGCTCTGACTATTCTTCAGGTCACCTACAGAGTTTTCAAAAATACAATTGCCTGAAACCCTTACCCAAACTACAAATCATTGATTTTTAAAAAATACAAATAGATCATTCTGAAGCATAGTGGGTGTTAAGAACTGAAAACCTTTGGTCTAGATGGTGTTTTCAGAAAGTTCAAATGGGAAGACAAAGAGAGATTGAGATTTTGCTTTTCAAGATGATGCTTAATGTGTGCTCAGCACAAAATGCAGTAAATATCAGTTGAGCAGAGGAAGGAGTGAATGATGAGGCTCCTCAACTTGGCATTATTTGCATGTGTTCACCAAGGTTCAGAATCTAACCCTTAGGCTCAGGCTGAGTACAGAAACTCCATCTCATCATTTGCCCAGAAAACGGGTTAACTTGGAGAAGAAAAATCTTGATAACAAACGTCATCAGATGCTGATATCATGTTCCATATTTACTAAGCGCGGGCAGCTGCCACCGGCGCACTAAGTGCAGCCAAGAGGAGCTACTCCATGTCCGAGGTCAGGGGCAGAAGCCGGGAGGACCCCATGCCCAAAGGGCGGCGGCTAAGAGGAGTTACCCCACTTCCAAGGTCAGGGGCAGGGGCTGAGAGTGCCAGGCTGTGCTGGTGCAGGAATGGCGGAGAGGAGCTATACAAGTCTGAGGTCAGGGGTGGTGGTGGCCGGGAGGAGCTACCCTGCATCCCAGGCCAAGGGCGGCAGATGAGAGGGGCTACCCCGTGTCCGAGCTCAGGGGCGGCCAGGAGGAGCCACCTCGCATCTGAGGTCAGGGGCGGCGGCTGGGAGGAGCCACCCCGTGCCCGAGGCCAAGGGCGGTGACTGGGAGGAGCAACCCCACACCCAAGGGGTGGTGGCTGCATGGGCGCAGGAGGGCCTAGAGGAGCTACCCCACGTTGAAGGTCAGGAAGGGAGGTGGTGAGGAGATACCCCTCATCTAAGGTAAGGAGCAGTGGCTGCATTTTGCTGGAGCAGCTGTGAAGAGTTACCCCATGCCCAAGGTAAGAGAAACCCAAGTAAGATGGTAGGTGTTGCAAGAGGGCATCAGAGGGCACAAACACTGAAACCATACTCATGGAAAACTAGTCAATCTAATCACACTAGGACTACAGCCTTGTCTAACTCAATGAAACTAAGCCATGCCCGTGGGGCAACCCAAGACGGGTGGGTCATGGTGGAGAGGTCTGACAGAATGTGGTCCACTGGAGAAGGGAATGACAAGCCACTTCAGTATTCTTGCCTTGAGAACCCCATGAACCGTATGAAAATGCAAAATGATAGGATGCTGAAAGAGGAACTCCCCAGGTCATTCGGTGCCCAATATGCTACTGGAGATCAGTGGAGAAATAACTCCAGAAAGAATGAAGGGATGGAGCCAAAGCAAAAACAATACCTAGCTGTGGATGTGACTGGTGATAGAAGCAAGATCCAATGCTGTAAAGAGCAATATTGCATAGGAGCCTGAAATGTCAGGTCCATGAATCAAGGCAAATTGGAAGTGGTCAAACAAGAAATGGCAAGAGTGAACGTCGACATTCTAGGAATCAGCGAACTAAAATGGACTGCTGCCGCTGCTGCTGCTAAGTCTCTTCAGTCGTGTCCCACTTTGTGCGACCCCACGGACGGCAGCCCACCAGGCTCCCCCATCCCTGGGATTCTCCAGGCAAGAACACTGGAGTGGGTTGCCAGTTCCTTCTCCAATGCATGAAAGTGAGAAGTGAAAGTGAAGTTGCTCAGTCTTGTCCGACTCTTTGCGACCCCATGGATTGCAGCCTACCAGGCTCCTCAGTCCATGGGATTTTCCAGGCAAGAGTACTGGAGTGGGGTGCCACTGCCTTCTGGAATGGGTGAATTTAACTCAGATGACCATTATATCTACTACTGCAGGCAGGAATCCCTCAGAAGAAATGGAGTAGCCATCATGGTCAACAAAAGAGTCCGAAATGCAGTACTTGGATGCAATCTCAAAAA
>SJYT01020254.1:6448-18998 GCA_006410635.1 Cephalophus harveyi | reverse complement strand
GCTGGATCATGGAAGAAGCAAGAGAGTTTCAGAAAAACATCTATTTCTACTTTATTGACTATGCCAAGGCCTTTGACTGTGTGGATCACAATAAACTGTGGAAAATTCTGAAAAAGATGGGAATACCAGACCACCTGACCTGCCTCTTTGAGAAATCTGTATGCAGGTTGGGAAGCAACAGTTAGAACTGGACATGGACCAGCAGACTGGTTCCAAATAAGAAAAGGAATGCATCAAGGCTGTATATTGTCACCCTGCTTATTTAATTTATATGCAGAGTACATCATGAGAAATGCTGGGCTGGAAGAAACACAAGCTGGAATCAAGACTGCTGGGAGAAATATCAACAACCTCCGATGTGCAGACACCACCTTTTTGGCAGAAAGTGAAGAGGAACTAAAAAGCCTCTTGATGAAAGTGAAAGAGGAGAGTGAAAAAGTTGGCTTAAAGCTCAACATTCAGGAAACGAAGATCATAGCATCCTGTCCCATCACTTCATGGGAAATAGATGGGGAAACAGTGGAAACAGTGTCAGACTTTATTTTTTGGGGCTCCAAAATGGTGACTGCAGCCATGAAATTAAAAGACACTTACTTCTTGGAAGAAAAGTTATAATCAATCTAGATAGCATATTCAAAAGCAGATACATTATTTTGCTGACCAAGGTCCATCTAGTCAAGGCTATGGTTTTTCCTGTGGTCACGGATGGATGTGAGAGTTGTACTGTGAAGAAGGCTGAGCGCCGAAGAATTGATGCTTTTGAACTGCGGTGTTGGAGAAGACGCTTGATAGTCCCTTGGACTGCAAGAAGATCCAACCAGTCCATTCTAAGGAGATTAGCCCTGGGTGTTCTTTGGAAGGAATGATGCTAAAGCTGAAATTCCAGTACTTTGGCCACCTCTACTGTGAAGAAGGCTGAGCGCCGAAGAATTGATGCTTTTGAACTGCGGTGTTGGAGAAGACGCTTGATAGTCCCTTGGACTGCAAGAAGATCCAACCAGTCCATTCTAAGGAGATTAGCCCTGGGTGTTCTTTGGAAGGAATGATGCTAAAGCTGAAATTCCAGTACTTTGGCCACCTCATGCGAAGAGCTGACTCATTGGAAAAGACTCTGATGCTGGGAGGGATTGGGGGCAGGAGGAGAAGGGGACGACCAAGGATGAGATGGCTGGATGGCATCACTGACTCGATGGACGTGAGTCTGAGTGAACTCCAGGAGTTGGTGATGGACAGGGAGGCCTGGCGTGTTGTCATTCATGGGGTCGCAAAGAGTCGAACACGACTGAGCGACTGAACTGAACTGAATTATTTATAAAGTAACAGTAAAAATGATTCTTGTCAACTGGGTTGGATATTTCTCTTAGGGCATCCTCTTCCCAAGAAAGGCCACATAAGAAACCAAGGTGCCACAGAGCTGCCTGGGGAGCCCTGAGTGAGGACAGGTGAGCAGATGCTGTTGGCGTGGATCCCAATGGCCTTCTCATGTTAGCTCTGCATCTCCGTGGAAGGACTTAACTGCCAGGACATGAGAGTCTTCTGCCAGCCCAACTGTGCACTTCATTTGTTTTTGTCCCTTATTTCTGTTTATGCTACTTTTCTTATTTATCATCTCTTTGATTAATATACTATTTCTTTGATAATGTACCTATGTGAGATTAATTCTTGCTCTTGTCTGAAAGGGAATCTCTGTATCTCTCATTTGGGAGACTCTCAAATACTCTCTTCTGTGTATTTGGTATTTTACCTAACTTTTAAACAAGAACAACATGAAAAGCAAACAAAAAATCCTAAAAACTCTATCTAGCTCTATTTAGTTATTTCCAAAGTCTTAGTAGAGAGTATGGAAGGAGAGAGAGGACACTTTCTTAGTATATCACATAGCACCAGGTGAACAACCAATCTGATTTTATGCAGAGACTTCACAAATATGTGGTGATCTGGTTAATGAACTCTGCAACTCTCAAGTTTGGAATCTTCACCTATTTTATCCCTTAGCCTTTCAGTAAGTTCTCATATTTAAAACCACAAAATAGAACACAACAGCAACAAAACCCTGAGAGAATGTAATGAATAATTAACATCTATGAAGTGAAAAAGTTTCATGGTGGGCAATTTCTCAAGAAGTATAAGTCACTAAAATTTACTTATGTGTGTACATCAACCTCAGAAAACCAACACAGAAATTATTGTAAAACTTATAAATACATATTTCTCCTTTAAAAGCATAAAGGCCAAATTCTATCAACAGTGAATTCCTTCAAATCTTTAAAGAGAGGGTAGCTTTCATGCCAGCAAACAGACCTTAAAACTTGACAGATGATAGAAACCATTGATTTATGATTCTGAAAACTTGACAAAGCACAAAATAAGTAAGCCCTGACCCATTTCTAAAGATTGTTCGGGCACCTCTCACTTTTCTTCTTCTGATGAAAACCTCTTCTTGTGAACTAAACTTTCAGCTTCCCAAGGAGACTGAGGAGCAGAAAGCCTTTCACCCTCTATAAAAATGGGAATAAGGATAGAGTTCTGGTCTCTATTGGGTAGAAACAAGAGGAGGGTGAGACAGGCTTCTGGATGATGGATACTGGACTGGCTACTCTCCCTTCAGTGGGCTGGCTTAATGCCAGGAACTCTGCTTCACTTGATGGTATGGGAAAAATGGGTCTTCAGGATCAGAATTATCCTGTTATTTTGGTAAAGAGAGTTTCTTAGAATCTAAAGATGTCTTATTGGAAGCTAGCTTTCCTGGTGGCTCAGATGGTAAAGAATCTTCCTGGAATGTGGGAGACTTGGGTTTGATCCCTGGTTTGGGAAGATCCCCTGGAGAAGGGAATGGCAACCCACTCCAGTATTCTTGCCTGGAGAGTTCCATGGACAGAGGAGCCTGAAGGGCTAAAATCCATGGGTTGCAAAGAGTCAGACACAACTGAGTGAATAACACTTCATTGGAAGTAATCTCACCACGAAGTTCTGTCCCACCCTCTGCCTTTATAACTACCCATCAGCTGACTGAGCCTATGACTGTGTTCTCTCAGGGATGGGAGCTCACTATGTCCCAAAGCATCTATTTAATTTTTGCATGACTCTGACTATACAATGATTTTCTCTAATATTTAAGGTAAAACCTGCCTCCCTCTATTTTCCTTCTCTGACAATAATTTCAGTCTTGAGGTTTCTCATTACAGTTATGATTTCTTGTCAACTCAATGGCCTTTCAAATGGGTTTTTGAGCAGAGATAAACATCAGTGCACAGTACAGCTATTTCTTCTTTTTAAAAATCCCTACTTACCCCTAACTCCATGGTTTTCCGGGACACACAGCAATCTTTACTGTCTTTGGGATCCCACTTGGTGTTGTGCCACAGCCTGGGGAGACTGGATTTTACATTTCCTGGGGAGAGTGAGCATCACCTTTCCCATAATCTCCTGGGAAAGGAGTGTGCTCTGAAGTGGGTGACATCACCTGCCTGGAAATTCTTGATCCTAATAGATTTCTAAGATTCAACAGGGCAGTTTTCTTGTTCCTTGGGTTCTCATCACGCAGTTGGTGCTGGAGTTGGGCTGTCCCTAGGCTGGCTCACACTTAGGACCTAAAAGTTGGGGCTGGTCCCAAGTCCACTTCTTCACTAGCTCCTTGTGGTGTGACCTTGGCTTTCCCAGGTGAGGTTCAGGTCTGTGGCATTGTTTGTATCAGTTTGTTTTGATGGACTGTGATCATAGAATCTGTGGAATGGATTTGGGCTCTGTGGTAGCAGGAAGCAAGTGAATATTAGTGGATGAATGGGCAGAGCACATTTTTTTTTTGGGTGTACCTATGGTGAAAATAAGATATTATTCATTGGAAGGACTGATGCTGAAGCTGAAGCTCCAATATTTTGGCTATATGATGTAAAGAGCTAACTCATCAGAAAAGACCATGATGCTGGGAAAGATAGAGGGCAGGAGGAAAAGGGGGTGGCAGAGGATGAGATGTTTAGATAGCATCACTAACTCAGTGGACATGGATTTGCTCAAACACCAGGAGATAGTGAAGGACAGGGAAGCAATGGCATGCTGCAGTCCATGGAGTTGCAAAGAGTTGGACACGCCTTAGGGACTGAACAACAGCAACAACAAAAACATGATGGTAAGCTCATGTCATTTTACATTTGTCTAAACCCATAGAATATATAGTACCAAGAATGAAAAGCAGGATCAGCTATGGACTTTCAGTGATAATGAATGTAGGTTTGTCAACTATAACAAGCATACAACTCAGGTTAGGGATTTTGGTAGTGGGAGAGGCTATGGACGTGTGGAGGCAGGAGGTATATGGGAACAGTTTGTACCTTCTGTTGGGTTTTCCTGTGACCTTAAAAACTTAAAAATCCTCAAAAATAAAGTTTAACCAAATAAATATATACAAAATCCATATAAATAAGAACTATTAGAAAAATATATGTATATATATAAGAAAATATATGTATATATTTTTCAGAAAACTAGCAAAAAAGTGACTATAACAACTATTTCACAGGGTGATTCTGACGATTTAGATAATTTATTTCAACTATTTCATACAATATCTAAAACAGAACAGAGTGGGCACTTCAAAAATGTTTTTTGAATAAATGATGATAGTTACTTGCTATCATTAACAACAACAGTAGCAATTATAAAACAAATTGAGAACATCAGACAAGGCTTCATTTGTGCTGAGTTAAAAAAAATTAATTTTGTTGCTTTAGCACTCTGAGCCTTTAAGCTATTGGTAATAGGGAATAAGGGTACATCTCTTCTTAGTATCCTCTCTCTTTCAAGGAATAGGAAAACATGATGGGCCCCACTTCTGTATTCTATATTGCCCCTGTCCCAGAATTTTTTGGTTCTACTTTCCCAGCAATTCTATAAATGTCTGCAGCAACCAAATTTCCTCTTTAGATCAGCAACATCTCATTTATTTTTTGCATTGTAGAGCATATTGCTCTTCTATTGTCTTATTTAGTTTCAGAAAACCCTGCTAGGAAGGCAGAACATTTCACAGATGAAGCAACAGAAGTTTGGAGAGAGAAAACCTTTTACTCAAAGTTTTATAATGAGAAAGGGGTTCAGGGTGTCAGTTTTAGAGAAGAGAAGGTGGTTAAAGTCTCTCAATTTCCCCCACCATGCATATCCCTTGCCAATACCACACAAACAAGTGAATTCACCAGTTGACCTCCACACGTGTCACCAGATCCTTAACAAGACCCATGGCCTTTGGGAAGTAAAGTAAAATCTCTTGGAAAAATACCTGCACATTCAGAATTTTCAAATGAGTGTATGAAAAGTGGTTTGAGATTCTTAAGCTGTCACATATACTGAAGGAATAAAAAAGTAGAATTGGACACAAGGAAAAAGATAATTTATCTGAAAAATATGAGCTGATGAGACTGAGCTTTAATGAGACTACTCAGAGAGTTTGATGTGTCTCTTGTCCTTTGAGGATGCACTGGACAGGTGACTGAATCACACCTGAGAAAACCAAAGAGAGAGATGCCACTGAGACAGCCTACACTGCCTCCTGGAGTAAGATCTGTGTCCTCTCATCTTTCCTTTTTCTTTCTTTTTTTAAAATTTTCTTTAAAAAATATATAAATTTATTTATTTTAAAGGGAGGTTAATTACTTTACAATTTCAGGCATATTCTGCCACATGACCCTCCCAGGACTTTCTTCCTCCTGTAAGGATCCGTGAGAACCTCTGAATCTCCCTATCATTGTGTAAAGGTTGATGGGAACTTGAAACACTTTTGAGGTTTTTCTTCTGCCTAGATGCACCATGCTTTGACTCCTATTCATGAAGACTTCCTGGGAGATAGAACTAACATCCCAGATGAATTATGAGAGTCACCAAAGCTCCTTTTGCTTCAGTGTGCATGTGTGCATGCCGAGTTGCCTCAGTCCTGCCTGAATCTTTGCAACCCCATGGACTGTAGGCTTCCAGTCTCCTCTGTTTCTCCAGGCAAGAATACTGGAGTGGGTTGCCATGCCCTCTTCCAGGGGATCTTCCTGACCTAGGGATTGAACCCACGTCTCATATGTCTCCTGCATTGGCAGGAAGGTTCTTTGCCACTAGCACCACCTGAGAATCCTCTGCTGCCTCTGCTGCAGCCCCCTTCTTAACGTGTTCAGAGTTTCTGTCACTTGGCTTGTTCCACATCTCAGCTCTGCAGCTCGTCTGGCATCTTTTTAGTTTGTTATCAGTACTTTTTAAAAAATATTTTTGCTCAGAATCTACAATCCTTGGTTTTGGAAAACACGAATCTCTTTTTTTAAAATCAATAAAATATAGTTGGCATATTTTGAAGTTAAAAGATGAATATAGAGTTGCACCTTCTCAGTTGAGTTCTAGCTTCTGCCTTGAGCATGGCTGCTTCAGCCCCAAGTGTTGGAGGCTGTGGGGAGCAAGGATTACAAGAGTGGAAAAATACTTTAGAATTTTCCAGAGAAGAAGACACATGCACTGACTAGGGGAACCTTCTCAAACTCTGACTATACAGTGATGCTTGATAGCTATATAATGAAAGTGGTTTAATTAGGTAGCTACAGTGCTTTATCAAACTAAATATTTTAATTGTGTAAGTTAGGGTCAGGATACTCCAGTTACAGAAACAAGAGAGAACTAAGGGTTAAAAGGGTGCATGAGATTTAAACTTCTCATATCCCATGGAGTTATCAGAAACTCATCTGTCCCTTAGAGGCCAATGTTATATGTGGCTAAGGAGGGATAGAGTCTTATGTGTAACTTTGACCTTTAGGGGTATTGCACAAGGCCAGATAAGGAGCTGGGGTAAATATAGGGTGAGAAAGTATCTGCCTTATAGGAAATTGGCTTGAGGGCTGCCACCTGCACTGTATGGGAGGGATTTGTGAGAAATTTGTGAGAAACTGGCATTCAAACCTACACTATATATAACTGTGAGTGTGATTTCTCACTATGGCTGCTACTGCTGTTGCTGCTGCTGCTAAGTCGCTTCAGTCGTGTCTAACTCTGTGCGACCCCATAGACAGCAGCCTACCATGCTCCCCCGTCCCTGGGATTCTCCAGGCAAGAACACTGGAGTGGGGTTCCATTTCCTTCTCCAATGCATGAAAGAGAAAAGTGAAAGTGAAGTCGCTCAGTCGTGTCTGGCTCTTACTGACACCATGGACTGCAGCCCACCAGGCTCCTCCGTCCATGTGATTTTCCAGGCAAGAGTACTGGAGTGGGGTGCCATCGCCTTCTCCGTTCTCACTATGGACTAAAACTCAAAAAATACCTTAAAATAGAGCCTATAGGGCTTTGGTATGAGCAAACAGCAAACAGGCCAGTAAGGAAACTTCCATATCAGATCATGTGTGTGAACTTTTGTAGAGAACAATTGCTACTGTATGTATGATAACAGCAGAAAATTACTAGTTAGGAAATGCATATCCCTCTGAGACAGAGTCAGCAGAGGCCACTAACAGGAAACCACAGTCTAAAAACCACAGTTAACCAAAAAAAGCTGCAAGGAAACTTCAGAGAGCTATGTTTATACTTTTCAAAAGATATAGAAAGGAATTAAGCCTATAGTACAAAATGAAAAATGTTTGAAGCAAGAACAGAGAGGAATGGATTAATAAGGAGAAAATTAGAGCAAAATAACAGGTAAAAAAGATTGGTGAATCGAAGTTTGTATTGATAAGATTGATATCACATATGTAAAATCAAATGGTATTAAAATAAAATTTCATTTATCTGCAGACTGCTCTCCAGGGAAGTGTCTTTGTGAGTCAGTCCAGGTTCATTACTCTTGGAGTCCAAGACAAAACCAATACAAGTCATGACCTTCAAAGTTTGTGCCTGTTGGGAGTGACCTGAAGAGAAAACCAACCCAAGTCATAACCTTGGGAGCTTGTGCCTGTTTGGAGTGACCTTCTTGACTGAGAATTACATTAAGGACCACTGCAGGAGGATATGGTCCCTAGTTCACTGGGATAAGAGTATGTCTGTCTCCACCAGTGGTCCAGTGGTGTTTCTTTGACAAGTGGTGGGAGCAGGGTGCCAGATATCTTACTCTAGACAAGATCTGTCCCTGTCATTCAAGAAAAGTTAAAATAAAGATATTTCCAGTCAAATTAAAACTGAGAATGTTAACACCAATAGTTATTCACAAAACATAACTTCATTAGAAAACCACCCAGTAAGGAAGTTTGAAAACATAAAGAAATAGTGAGTGGAAAAAGTGAGAAGAAGTTAAACAAGGAGTAGAACTTAGCACTGACTGTATAAAAATTTGACTGAGAATTACATTAAGGACCACTGCAGGAGGATATGGTCCCTAGTTCACTGGGATAAGAGTATGTCTGTCTCCACCAGTGGTCCAGTGGTGTTTCTTTGACAAGTGGTGGGAGCAGGGTGCCAGATATCTTACTCTAGACAAGATCTGTCCCTGTCATTCAAGAAAAGTTAAAATAAAGATATTTCCAGTCAAATAAAACTGAGAATGTTACCACCAATAGTTATTCACAAAACATAACTTCATTAGAAAACCACCCAGTAGGGAAGTTTGAAAACATAAAGAAATAGTGAGTGGAAAAAGTGAGGAGAAGTTAAACAAGGAGTAGAACTTAGCACTGACTGTGTAAAAACAACAAAACTTTACAATCTTAAAATATTATTTTTTGTTGGGATAAAGTTATTTACAATGTTGTGTTAAGTTCAGTTCCATTGTAAGTTGTGTCTGACTCTTTGTGATGCCATAGACTGTAGCACACCAGAATTCCCTGTCCATCACCAACACCTGGAGCTTGCTCAAACTCATGTCCATCTAGTTGGTGATGTCATCCAACCATCTCATCCTCTGTCATCCCTTTCTCCTCCTGCCTTCAATCTTTCCCAGCATCAGGGTCTTTCAAATGAGTCGGTTCTTCGCATCACATGGCCAAAGTATTGGAGATTCAGCTTCAGGATCAGTCCTTCCAATGAATATTTAGGACTGTATTTCTTTAGGATTGACTCTCTTGATCTCTTTGCAGTCCAAGGGACTCTCAAGAGTCCTCTTCAACACCAAAGTTCAAAAGCATCAATTCTTCACTCAGCTTTCTTTATGGTCAAACTCTCTCATCCATACATGGAAAAATCATAGCTTTGACTAGATGGACATTTGTTAGCAAAGCAAAGTCTCTGCTTTTTAATATGCTGTCTAGGTTGGTCATAGCTTTTCTTCCACGGAGCAAGCATCTTTTAATTTCATGGCTGCAGTCACCATCTGCAGTGATTTTTGGAGCCCACGAAAATAAAATCTCTCACTGTTTCCATTGTTTCCCCATCTATTTGCCATGAAGTCATGGGACTGGATGCCATGATCTTCATTTTTTAATGTTGAGTTTTAAGCCAGTCACTCTCTTCTTTCACTTTCATCAAGAGGTTCTTTAGTTCCTCTTTGCTTTCTGCCATGAGGGTGGTGTCATCTGCATATCTGAGGTTATTGATATTTCTACTGGCAATCCTGTGTTAATGTTGTGCTAGTTTCTGTTGTACATCAGTGAATCAGTTATAGATATCCATAAATCCACTCTCTTTAAGATTCTTTTCCTAATAAGTCATTACAGAGTATTGAGTTCCCTGTGCTATACAGTATGTTCTTATTAGTTATCTATTTATATATATAGTAGAATGTATATGTCAATCCCAATCTCCCAATTTACCTCTTCCTCCCCTTTCCCATTCATATATACCCATCTGATTGCAGAGTTCCAGAGACTAGCAAGGAGAGATAAGAAAGCCTCTTTAAGTGAAGAATGCAAAAAATAGAGGAAAACAATAAAGTGAGAAAGACTAGAGATCACCTCAAAAAAAATTAGAAATACCAAGGGAACATTTCATGCAAAGATGGGCACAACAAAGGACAAAGATGGTATGAACCTAACAGAAGTAGAAGATATTAAGAAGAGGTGACAGCAATGCACAGAAGAACTATACAGAAAAAGTTCTTAATGACCCAGATAACCAGGATGGTGTAATCACTCACCTAGAGCCAGACATTCTGAAGTGTGAAGTCAAGTGAGCCTTAGAAAGCATCACTACAAACAAAGCTAGTAGAGGTGATGAAATTCCAGCTGAGTTGCTTCAAATCCTAAAAGATGATGCTGTGAAATTGCTGCAATCAATATTCTATCAAATTTGAAAAACACAGCGGTGGTCACAGGACTGGAAAAAGTCAGTTTTCATTCCAATCCCAAAGAAGGATAATGCCAAAGAATGGTCAAACCAGTGCACAATTGCACTGATTCCACATGCTAGGAGAGTAATGCTCAAAAGTCTTCAAGCTAGGCTTTAACAGTATGTGAACAAAGAACTTCCAGTTGTGCGACCTGAATTTAGAAAAGGCAGAGGAACCAGAGATCAAATTGCCAATATCTGTAGGATCATAGAAAATGATAGGGACTTCCAGAAAAATATCTACTTCTGCTTCATTGACTACATTACAGCTTTGACTGTATAGATCACAAAAAACCAGAAAATTCTTAAAAAGACAGGAATACCAGACCACCTTACCTGCCTCCTGAAAAACCTGTATTCAGGTCAAGAAGCAGCCGTTAGAACTGGACATGAAATAATGGACTGGTTCCAAGTTGGGAAAGGAGTCCGTCAAAGCTGTATATTGTCAATCTGTTTATTTAATTTATATGCAGAGTATATCATGCAAAATGCCAGACTGAGTGAAGCACAAGCTGGAATCAAGAGTGTGGGGCGAATTAACAATAACCTCAGATATACAGGTGACACCATCATTATGGCAGAAAGCAAAGAGGAACTAAAGAGCCTCTTGATAAAAGTGAAAGATAAGAATTAAAAAACTGGCTTAAAACTCAACATTCAAATAGTGAAGATCATGGCATCCAGTCCCATGACTTCATGGCAAATAGATGGGGAAACAATGGAAACAGTGACAGACTTTATTTATTTTCTTGGGCTCCAATATCACTGTGGATGGTGACCTCAGCCATGAAATTAAAAGATGCTTGCTCCTTGGAAGAGAAGCAATGACACCCTAGACAACATATTAAAAATCAGAGACACTGCTTTGCTTACATAGTATTTATAGTCAAAGCTATGGTTTTTTCAGTAGTCATGTATGGATATTAGAACTAGAAAATAAAAAAGGCTGAGAACCAAAGAACTGATGCTTTTGAACTGTGGTGCTGGAGAAGAGAATCTTGAGAGTCCTTTGGGCTGCAAGGTGACCAAACCAGTCAGCCCTAATGGAAATCAGTCCTGAATATTCATTGGAAGGACTGATGCTGAAGCTGAAGTTCCAATGATTTGGTCAGCTGATGCAAACAGCTGACTCATTGGAGAAGAAACTGACGTGGGAAAGAGTGAAAGCAGGAGGCAAAGGGGATGACAAATGATGAGGCAGTTGGATGGATCACCAACTCAATGGACGTGACTTTGAGTAACTCCAGGAGATGGTGAAGGAAAGGGAAACCTGACGTGCTGTAGTTCATGGAGTAACAAAGAGTTGGACATGACTGAGCAACTGAACAACAGTGCTTTTCCCTTGATCACTCTAGGTTTCTTTTTGACATCTGTGACTCATTTTCTGTTTTGTAAATAAGTTCATTTTAACCACTTTTTATGATTTCACACTTAAGTGATATTATGATATTTGTCTTTGTCTAATTTGCTTCATTCTGTATAATCACCAGGTCCATCCATGTTGCTGCAAATGGCCATATTTCATTGTTTCTTATGACCGAGTAATATTCTATTGTATATACGTACCACCTCTTCTTTATTTATTCTTCTGTTAATGGACATTTATGTTGTCTCCATGTCCTGGTCATTGTAAATAGTGGTACAATGAACATTGAGATGCATCAGTTCAGTTCAGTTCAGTTGCTCAGTCGTGTCTGACTCTTTGTGACTCCATGAATTACAGCACGCCAGGCCCCCCTGTCCATCACCAACTCCCAGAGTTCACCCAAACCCACGTCCATCGAGTCGGTGATGTCATCCAGCCATCTCATCCTCTGTCACCCCCTTTTCCTCTTGTCCCCAATCCCTCCCAGCATCAGAGTCTTTTCCAATGAGTCAACTCTTTGCATGAGGTGGCCAAAGTACTGGAGTTTCAGCTTTAGCATCATTCCTTCCAAAGAATACCCAGGGCTGATTTTCTTTAGAATGGACTTGTTGGATCTCCTTGCAGTCCAAGGGACTCTCAAGAGTCTTATCCAACACCACAGTTCAAAAGCGTCAATTATTCAGCGCTCAGCTTTCTTCAAAGTCCAACTTTCACATCCATACCTGACCACTGGAAAAACCATAGCCTTGACTAGATGGACCTTTGTGGGCAAAATAATGTCTCTGCTTTTGAATATGCTATCTAGGTTGGTCATAACTTTCCTTCCAAGGAGTAAGCGTCTTTTAATTTCATGGCTGCAATCACCATCTGCAGTGATTTTGGAGCCCCCAAAAGAAAAGTCTGACACTGTTTCCACTGTTTCCTCATCTATTTCCCATGAAGTGATGGGACCAGATGCCAATCTTAGTTTTCTGAATGTTG
>SJYT01020240.1:435833-480445 GCA_006410635.1 Cephalophus harveyi | reverse complement strand
AATTCTAATAAAAAAGAAAATTACATTTCAACACTGTTTTGTCTGTCTTGGCCCTTGTATCATGTTGTCTTTACCAAGTGGTCCAAATCCATCTGTTAACATGGATTTTTTAGTTCTCAATCCACAGTCTTCAGTGTTACTTGTCTGAACAATCTGCAGTTTGCCTTCTTCCACAGTTTAAAAACTGCTGCTGCTGCTAAGTTGCTTCAGTCGTGTCCGACTCTGTGCGACCCCAGAGACGGCAGCGCACCAGGCTCCCCCATCCCTGGGATTCTCCAGGCAAGAACACAAAAACTACATGAGTCTTTCTCATTTTCTCTTCCTTGGAGTCATAGAGTATAAGTATACACCCTCAGATGTATAACAGCTCTTCAAATATTTAAAGGCCTTGCCTATTTTCCCTAACCTTTTTCCATTTTCTCTGATTAAAACCTACAGCTTTGTCGATCATTCCTTATATGACGTAATGCTAGACCCTTCTCCACCTCAGTCACTTGTTCTCATATTTCCTGAAACTCTGTGGTCAATGTCTTTTGAATACTTCAGAGAAAACATCCCTCTATATTCAGTTTCCAAATACAGAGTCCAAAGACCAATTTCCATCCCTTGTACATTTCTCTTAAAACGCCTCTTTTTGCAACCTTATAAAAGTAGTCATATCACTCCACTGATGTACATTGAACTTTTCACTTACTGATACTATCTTCACAAAAATACTGCCAAATTATATCTCCATGATTTTGCATGTCTTAATTGACTTTGTACATATGCATTTGAATTTGTGTATTCATACCTAAGTATATCTAGGAGTTCACATATCTCCCTATTATATTTCATTTTATTGACTCTGGATCTTACCCCAACAGAAAAAAGGAATACATTTTTTAAGTTTAATAAATCTAGATGGATTTTGTGTGCCTCTGTGCACCTTTGTATATTTATTATGTACATACATCTTTACTAAATGTAATCAAGAGTCTTGTTTTACCTCAGAGAGTAAGTTGTCCTGTTGAGAGGATCCTAAGTGAAGGATACTGGAAATTCAAAAGGATGGACAGATCATTTTAACAAGAAAGAGCCTCAAGCCTTTGAAGTTTCACAAACTGAGAAGCAGGTAGTATAAATGAGTAAACAGGTTCATGCTGGAGAGCACTTGAGCATCCACTCGGGGCAATTCTTGACCTCTGCCACAGGGGAATGTGGCTTATCATCTGACTTTTCATGAGAATACAGAAAGCTGAGTTTTTATGTGGAATCGTCCAATTTTCATATTGTTTCATTTAATTAAAAAAGTTAATGAGCTCTGTTTTCCAACAGATATATCCATAAGCCAAATATATTCTGTGTGGCTAATATGTGACCTCTGAATAGGTAGAAGCAAGGAAATAAGAGTCAGCATTCAACTCCCCACTACTGATGGCATGCCAAGATTGGTAATTTCATAATTTGGAATTTGTTAGCCAAGAATTCTAGGACTTCCCTGGTAGCTCCACAGGTGAAAAAATCTGCCTTCAATGCAGGAGACCCTGGGTTCCATTCCTGGATCCAGAAGATCTGCTGGAGAAGGGATAAGCTAACCACTCCAGTATTCTTGGGCTTCCCTGGTGACCTAGCTGGTAAAAAATCCATTTGCAATGCAGGAGACCTGGGTTCAATCCCTAGGTTGGGAAGATCCCCTGGAGAAGGGAAAGGCTACCCACTCCAGTATCCTGGCCTGGATAATTCCACGGACTATATAGTCCATGGGGTAGCAAAGAGCAGGACATGACTGAGCGACTTTCACTTTCACTTTTCTTTCTGGATTCTTAACTGAGCATTAATTCCAAAAGAATTTACTGAACTCCTTCTATAGTTTTTAATATTAGCAGTTAAAAATTTCAACATAATCAACTTAGTAGCATCTACTTAGAATATATAATAATTTCAAGAAAGTCCAATTCACAGTTTCAAGTATGAGTCTCTCTAAAAGCCTCCAAAATCTTAGGATCAGGATTTAGCATGAAAAATGTTTACTTAGTATCTCCTAATTACCATAAGGAATATTAGACTCATAATATGAGTATTTCATAATCAAGAGATATTTCAGTGCTTTAGAATTTTTTGTGAGACTTTCTGGGAACCTCACTTTGTTAAATATAACTAGTTATACAACCCTTGACACAATGTCAAAATTCCAAGAGCAAAAACACTCTCTTCTTTGACCCATAGCAACTGTACAATTCTATTTCATGCCTGACAGCTGATTCTCACAAGGCCTCTGACATGCCTAACATAACCCATGACAGCTGATTCTAGCAAACAGCAATCATAGCAGACAAATAACTTTTTTTGACTAGTTGTCTGAAAGAAGCAAGAATAAATAATATATTTGATCTGATCATGTATAGAGATAGCCTTTTATTAGATCCAAATCTGGAATTATTAAGTAAATTTTTACTTGGTAAATTAACATGCACAAGAGTAATTTGATGCTTTATATTCCAATACCATTGTTTAGCTTTTTCTCCATCCTTCTCTAGCAGTCATTCTTTAAAATAAAGGGAATTTAAACATGCAGGTTCAGAGGTCAAAAACCTGAGTTTCAGTCTTAATCTAGAAGTGGCCCAGAAATCTTCATTTCATTAGACTCTCTAGGGGATTAGGAAACAAAACATCTACAAAGTATATTTTGAGAGGCACTACCTAATCCCATCAATCTACTAAGTGTACTCACGTTAAAACTGTGCCCACCCTCAATTCCCCAACCCTCTGATTTGCAAATTACGTACTATTCATATCACTTTCAGAAAACAATGTAAGAAAGACTGGACAGGACATAGGCACCAAATTGTCTAGTGACCGACAGTCTCTACTAGATTACCTCCAACTCCTTCTCTCACCTCAGAAACTGTCTTCAAAAAACTGGCCAAACTTTGACTTTTTCCAGTATAAGAGATTTTTAATAATGTATAGAGATACATTATGAAGGTTACTACTCTCTCCTATATGAATGACTTTAAAGCTAGCCCAGCTTCAGCTCCTAGCATACCTGATGGTACAAACTGCTCAATTCTGTCAGCCTCCATGGCCAAATGACACATTGCCAATCATCCAAGAAAGATAGTTCTGAAATGTATTTGTAAGAGTTTTGGCCCTAAACTAAAAGACCAATAGAGCAAGGTCAGACTTCATGCATGAGTTTGTCTGGCACATAGTATTTACCAGCTGTGGATAGTGAAATTTGATGGAGTATCCAGGCCCTTTTGATTGACTTTCTCAAAAGAAGTTTCAGCACTGGGAATAAGCACCTCTAAGTGGAAAGGTGGGCTTATCTGCTGGTAAATAGAAAAAACAATCAATTTTGTATGTAAAGACATGAACACTGAGCATTACAAATTTCTCTAAAAAATATGTAACCCAGTTGTAATACTTACTAGCCATTTTACCTAAGCAAGTATTGCTGCTGCTGCTGCTGCTAAGTCATTTCAGTCATGTCTGACTCTGTGCAACCCCATAGATGGCAGCCCACCAGGCTCCCTCGTCCCTGGGATTCTCCAGGCAAGAACACTGCAATGGGTTGCCATTTCCTTTTCCAATGCATGAAAGTGAAAGTGAAGTCGCTCAGTCCTGTCCGACTCTTCGTGACCCCATGGGCTGCAGCCTACCAGGCTCCTCTGCCCACGGGATTTTCCAGGCAAGAGTACTGGAGTGGGGTGCCATTGCCTAGGTTGATGTAAAAGCAATTTTGGTTTTGCATTGTTGAAATTTGCCATTTGATATTGGAATACATTCTTAAATAAATGTGGTTGTGCTATACACCATTTTAATGTGCATTTCTTTATGGTTTTTGCTAATGGCCTTATTACTTGCTGTTTATTTTGTATGTATTTTAGACTATGGAAATGATACTAGACAAAAAGCAAATTCAAGTGATTTTCTTATTAAAGTTCAGAATGGTCATAAAGCCACGGAGACAATTTCTAATATCAACAATGCATTTGGCCCAGGAAAGGCTAATGAACGTACAGCATAGTGGTGGTTCAAGAAGCTTTGCAAAGGAGATGAGAGTCTTGAAGATGAGGAGCACAGTGACCAGCCATTGGAAGTTGACAACAGCCAAGGGCATCACTGAAGCTGATCCTCCTACAACTAAACAAGAAGTTGCCCAAGAACTCCGCATTGATCATTCTATAGTCATTTGGCATTTGCAGCAAGTTGGAAAGGTGAAAAGGCTCAGTAAGTAGGGGCCTCACGGAAATAAAAAAAAAAAAAAAATCATCATTGTGAAGTGTCATCTTACTCTGTGCAACAGCAATTGACCATTTCTCAATCAGATTGTGATGTGCGATGAAAAGTGGATTTTATATGACAACCAGCAATGATCAGCTCAGAGGCTGGACCAAGAAGAAGCTCCAAAACACTTCCCAAAGCCAAACTTTCACCAAAAAAAACGGTCATGGTCACTGTTGGTGGTCTGCAGCCAGTCTGAGCCACTGCAGCTTTCTGAATCCTGGTGAAACCATTATGTCTGGAATGCTCAGTGAGAAGATGAGATGCTCTGAAATCTGCAATGCCTGCAGCAAGCATTGATCAACAGAAAGGGTCCACTTCTCCATGGCAATGCCTGACAGCACATCACACAACCAATGCTTCAAAACTGTAATGAATTGGACTACAAAGTTTTGCCTCATCTACCATATTCACCTGACCTCTCACGAACCGGCTACCACTTCTTCAAGCATCTCAACAGCAATTTTGCAGGGAAAATGCTTTCACAACTATCAGGTGACAGAAAAATGCTTTCCAAGAGTTTGTAGAATCTCAAAACAAGGATTTTTATGCTACACAAATAAACAAACTTAGTTCTCATTGGCAGAAATGTGTTGATTGCAATGGTTCCTATTTTGATTAATAAAGATGTGTTTAAGCCTAGTTATAATGATTTAAAATTCAGGATCTGAAACCACTATTACTTGTGCATCAACTTAATACTTTTACAAGAGTAAAAGTATCACTCCTCTTATTAAACACAGTACTGGAAGTCCTAGCTAGAGACATCAATCAAGAAAATAAAGACAATCAGAAAGGAAGAAGTAAAGTTGCCTTTGTTTGAAGATGATATGATCTTATATATAGAAGATCCTAAAAACTCCACTAGAAAACTGTTGGAATTAATCAACAAACTCAGCTGAGTTGCATAATATAAAATCAATATACAGAAATCAATTATAGTTCTATAAACTAACAATGAAATATCTGAAAAAGAAATAAAACAATCTCACTCTCAAAAGCAAAAAAAGATAATAAAATACTTAAGAATAAATTTACCCAAGGACGTGAAAAATCTATACAATAAAAACTATAAGACTAGATGTGTATAAGAGACAGGGCAAATACTGATCAGAGTTCTTGCTTTATAAAATATTGGTGTTTTCTAAGCTTGGGGTTGCTGCTAAGTCACTTCAGTCGTGTCCGACTCTGTGCAACTCCATAGACGGCAGCGCACCAGGCTCCTCCATCCATGGGATTTTCCAGGCAAGAGTACTGGAGTGGGGTGCCATTGCCTTCTCCAAGCTTATCACTAATTGAAATGCTAAGTCCCTTTAGACACTTTCTACTGTAAAGAAGACATGGTACATATATACAACAGAATATTACTCAGCCATAAAAAAGGAACAAAATTGTGCCATTTATAGAGATCTGGATGGATCTAGAGATTCTCACATAGAGTGAGGTAAGGAAGAAAGACAACAACAAATATCATATAGTAACACCTTGGAAGAAAAGTTATGACCAACCTAGATACCATATTCAAAAGCAGAGACATTACTTTGCCGAATAAGGTCTGTCTAGTCAAGGGTATGGTTTTTCCAGTGGTCATGTATGGATGTGAGAGTTGGACTGTGAAGAAGTCATGAGGTGGCCAAAGTACTGGAGTTTCAGTTTTAGCATCATTCCTTCCAAAGAAATCCCAGGGTTGATCTCCTTTAGAATGGACTGGTTGGATCTCCTTGCAGTCCAAGGGACTCTCAAGAGTCTTCTCCAACACCACAGTTCAAAAGCATCAATTCTTCGGCGCTCAGCCTTCCTCCACTGGAGAAGGGAATGGCAAACGGATGGTGATTACAGCCATGAAATTAAAAGACACTTACACCTTGGAAGGAAAGCTATGACCAACCTAGACAGCATATTAAAAAGCAGAGACATTACTTTGCCAACAAAGGTCTGTCTAGTCAAGGCTATGGTTTTTCCAGTAGTCGTGTACGGATGTGAGAGTTGGACTACAGAATTGATGCCAAAGAATTGATGCTTTTGAACTGTGGTGTTGGAGAAGACTCTTGAGAGTCCTTTGGACTGCAAGGAGATACAACCAGTCCATCCTAAAGGAGATCAGTCCTGGGTGTTCATTGGAGGGACTGATGTTGAAGCTGAAACGCCAATACTTTGGCCACCTTATGCGGAAAGCTGACTCCTTTGAAAAGACCCTGATGCTGGGAAAGATTGAAGGCAGGAGAAAAAGAGGGTGACAGAGGATGAGATGGCTGGATGGCATCACCGACACAAAGGACATGGGTTTGGGTCGACTCCGGGAGCTGGTGATGGACAGGGAGGCCTGGCGTGCTGCAGTTCATGGGGTCGCAAAGAGACGGACACGACTGAGTGACTAACTGAAACTGAAGCTAACCATTTTTAAGTTCATGGTTCAGTGGCATCATATACATTCATAATATTGTACAACCGTCAGCAGCGTCCATCTCTGAAACTCTTCTCATCTTCCGAAACTGAAGCTCTACACCCATTGAACACTATCTCCCCAGGCCTCTCACCCCCAGCCCCTGGTGGCCACCATTCTGCTTCGTGTCTGTGATTTTGACTGCTCTAAGTGTTTTATGCAAGTGAATCACACGGTATGTCTTTTTGTGACTTCACCTCAAGGTTCATTCATGTTGTAACATGTGTCAGAATTACCTTCCTTTTTAAGGCTTGATCATTTTAATGCAACAGCTTAAAAAATCAAACCGAGAGGATCCATATTACTGATTCCTTTTTCTTTTGTTTCAGGCTCCAGCATGACTCAGCACTGACTGATCTGTCTTTATTTACAATCTTGGTATTTGTATTCATCAGGTATATTTTTGTGTCCATTTTTACTTTCTTCATATTAACATATTATTCAACTTGATTAATGAATTTTTTGGCACCCACCCCCTTACACTTGTGCCTGTGGTAAAAGCCTTGTTCACCACACCCTAGTTCCAGGCCTGGAGCTGCCCTGCAAACACATGAACATAATGTCAAGTGGTGCTCCTATTGAACATGGCTTTTTATTCTGAGGCTTTCATTGCCCTCCCAGGGCTGTTCTTCTTTGGGGGTAACTCCTAGAGACAGTAAACAACTCACCTCTCCAGCAAGTCTTTCCTATGTGAACCAACCAATCCAAGCCCATCCCAACCACTTCACTCAGGTCACTAGCTCCTGCCCTAACCACCTAGGGGCAGGTACCAGACCATAAGGCACAGCCCTTCTTCCCAAGAGTCCACAGGGACTACTCACACTCTCCAATCCCAGGGGACTTCCCAGGTGGTCCAGTGGCTAAGGCTCCAAGCTTTCAGTGCAGAGGGTGCAGGTTTGATCCCTGCTTGGGAACTGTGATCCCACATGCCTCGGGACAACTATGCCCACACGAGGCAATTAGAGAAAGCCCACACACAGCAACGAAGACCTATCAGAGCCAAAAGAAACAAAACTAGCCAATCCTAAGCCTGCTTATCCTGTCTCACCTATTCCATTGCATGGAAATCACTATAAAGACTTTTGCCTAACATATTTAAAATGGAAAACCAACAAGGACCTACTATATAGCACCTGGAACTCGGTTCAGTGTTATGTGGCAGCCTGGATGGGATGAAGAGTTTGGGAGAGAATGGATACATATATGTATATGGCTGAATCATTTCGCTGTTCACCTGAAATTATCACAACACTGTTAATCGGCTAAACCTCAATATAAAATTTTTTAAAACATGAAAAGACTTGCCCTCCAAGTCCTGACTGGCCCCAGTGTTTCGCCCATGCGGCCTTGCAAGGCATGGCATGCCCCGCCCCCTCTCAGGAAACTATGGGTAGCAAAGTACCTTTTCAGGGGCACTCACTTCCCGATCCTCATTACACGTGAACAATAATAAAGGCTGCGTTCTGAAACAGTGCTCACGGAAGCTGGCTGGGAGTGATGAAGGGTGCTGTTTTATTTAGGTGGTGTGGGAAGGCATCTCTGAAGAAACCTCAACAGGTTTCTTTTGAGCAGAAACCGGAAGGCAGGGAAGAAGAGGAAGGTCTGGAGGAAGGAAAATACTCCACTTCCTGACTCGATAATTTGCTCATTTCAGAACCACCTCTCCTTTCTCTCCTCTCGTGATTTTCACAACACCATTTGCTTTCATTTTTCTCTGGCTTTGTGACCACGCTGTCCAAGGTCTCTGGCGTCAGTCATGTTTTAGGCATGATTCCTTCCCCGAGGCAGTTCCAAACACGCACCGGCCTTCCTGCGGACTACCACATGGACACTACAAATGTATCCTTATGTCTAAAACGAAATGCATTATCTTTCCCTCAACTCCCCAAACATGAGAAGCTTCAGTACTTTTCTACCTGGATTATAAAAGTGTCATAACGGGTCCTTTCTCCCCAGCCCTTCCTGCAGCCAGTTTGTGCTCTACAGCATCGCCAGAGGACTCAACACAGACTTCCTGCCTAATAAAATCTCCATGGTTTCTCATGGTCTACAACAGAAAGTCCAAAGTTCTGAGCCCCAGCCTCTCATTTCAGCTTCATTTCCAGTGACACCCCCCACCATCCCAAGCCTCTGCCTGACCAGGTTACCTGGCCAAAAGCTCATTGACCTCTTTGACTCCATTCATCTCCAAGTCCAGTGCAGCCATGGACTCTGATAACCATTCCCCGAATATTCTAGAATATTCTGATTACAAAATAAAGACATATTTGTTCTAGAAAATTTAGAAAATAAGGAAAAACCTAATGAATAAAATTGAAATCATTGCCTATAATCCTACCACCTATTCTATTCATTTATAAGAATTAACTGAATATCTACTATGAGCAAAGAATAAGATAAAGCAGGATACTGAGGAAGTGGGGACTCTTAAAGATGTTTGAATGAAATAGGGAGAGAGGAGGAGAGGCTCTTCATATGCTGTTCCCTGTGTCTGAAATGTCCTTCATCCCTTTATTACTTGGCAAACTTCTCTTACCCTTTAAGGCCAATTCAAGCCTCTCTTCCATGATGCAGCTTCGCTGATTTTCCCCAGGTTGAGCTAATTACCAATTGATCTTTTTTTTTTTTCACTGTAACTTGTATATTCATCCACCTTAGCCCCTATCACATACTACCAAAGGGTTCTGACTATGTGTATACCGGCTCCTCTTCTAGGCTATGGGCCTTCAAGGCTCATAACCATGGTGACCAGTTCAGACCTGACACATGACAGGCCCTGAGAAAACGAATGCAACTGAGTTGTGCTTCCTAGGACTTCCCTCAAGTCAGAAAAACCCAAGTGGTTTCAGCAACTGCAACTCCATTTGACAAAAGGTTTGTATATCCTTCCGAACACTTCTCTTTATCTTAAAGCATCCCCCCGGGTCAGGTTTTAAATGCAATAACATATATAACTCATTTAAATGGGACATGTTATACAATAGGCAAGTTCTACTAGGCAACAAATCAAATGGGAAGGGCCATTTGGTACATTTTGTACTCCTATCAAGTCTGCAAACATTATTTAGCCTATCCTTCTTGCTAAACTCTCTGCCAGTTTCAAAGCATTTAAAATAATCAATTAGCTAATCCTTGCAACACCTCTCTGGGCTTAACCAGTGCTCTCAGAACATTTTAGAGATATTGCTTAAAGAAGGTAGAAACAAAAAACGGCTATCCTGTAAAGCATGGGATTACCCAGTGATGCCTGGCTCCTGTGCAGAAAAGCAGCCTGTGCTTAGGGTTAACACATAAGCAAAAGACTTGCACTTCACCAGGGACCCCTGTGTTTAGCACTTACCTCAGAAGAAAAGTCATGTGAAAATTCCACAGACTTGAAGGAAGATTAGCAGAGCAGTCAGGACCCTCTGCAGGAAACAAACTACCATTTAGATAAGCTGGAGTTCGTGGGGCACGAGGGAAGAGGCAGTCCACATAACTTGAATCACAAAGATCAACAGCCTAAGGTGAAGAGCAACGAAAAATGACTAATTTGTAATTGTTCACACCTTACCTGTGAGGAAATGAAGCAGTATAAGTTGAGGGGAAACAAAAATATTATATATAATGCTATTACAAAAAATATTATTATATGTTGTTATATATTATGACATGATATATAGTACTGTATATTGCTGTAATGTTACTACATATAATTATATATAATAGTTGATATTTTTGAGTATTCATACATATTCTTACAACAATTTTATGAAGTAGATAATATTTTCCTCACTTTAAATTAGAGAAGACTGGGAGTTCCCTGGTAGTTCAGTGGCTAAGACTCCACTCTTCCAGTGCAGGGGGCCTGGGTTCAATCCCTGGTCAGGGAACTAGATCCCACATGCCACAACTAAGACCCAGCACAGCCCAAATAAATTAAGTAAATAAATTAGAGGAAACTAAGTCTTAGAGTGGTTAAGTAATCTCTTCTCTGAGTTAACAAGTGATGGGGGATGTGTTCAAGCCTAGCTATGTCTGATGCCACAAGGAAGACAGCCATTATACCACACTACCTGCCAGTAATATAGGCACTCATTGAATTATTCTATCCACCAGGGCTCCAGCATAAAAACAGATGGCATTCGAACTTAATACCACAAGGAAACTTTCCTAAGGGTCTTGTCCACAATGGGGCATGCAGGGGATAGCGAACCCCAAGGTACAATGCAGAGTTGGTATCAGTGGTCCCTGTTAGCACCCATAAGCCTGAAGGGGCAATGTGGCTTTGGAATTTGGAAACACAGAGGCTGTGTGGGGAGGGACATTTTAGAGAAAGTATAACACAGTCCAGAATAAGCCACACAAAGAGACAGAAAGGTGATGAACACACAGGACTGTCTCCTTTCCCTCTCATACCTGCCAAGGCTCCCATTGGCCAAGCCAACTTTGAGCTGGAGAGTAAGGTATGCTGATGAAGTCATCCAACTCCCAGGGCACAGAACCTTAAAAAAAGAAACAGATGGGCCAAACATGAATTTAAGAGGATCGTGGTGTCGTGAGATTTCTCCAGGGTCAGTGTGAAATGCAAAGAAAGATATATTAGTCCTAAGGATGAGGTTAGGGATTAGAGGTAGATAAAGTTTGGCTTCGAACATAATCATAAATCACATTTGGTAAGACTATTAAAAAAATTTTTTTTCCTTAAATTTTCACCTTCTGATTGCTTAGTCACTTAGTCATGTCCAACTCTTTTCGGCTCCATGGACTGTAGCCTGTCAGGACTCTCTGGCCATGGGGATTCTCCAGGCAAGAATACTGAAGTGGGTAGCCATGCCCTCCTCCAAGGGATCTTCCTATCCCAGGGATCGAACCCAGGTCTCCTGCATTGCAGACAGATTCTTTACTGTCTGAACCCCCAGGGAAGCCCTCTCATTAATTAAGAATAATCAAAATATGACTGTAAGTGTGCTTCGTTTTTTGTCTGCTTGACCTGATGGCTCAATGAGAGAAAGAAAAAGCAAAGAGTTGAACTAAACTATCTAGGGAAAAAAATTGAGCTGAAAAAGCAGCAATTTCTGCCAATCCTCTTGCCCCATATTTCCTAGGGGAGAGCAAGCTCATGAGCTAAACTGTTCCCTTTTGGAGATGAGCAAAGGCATGAGAACTGAAGACGAGAGAAAAACAAAAGATAGAAACAGCCACAAATGAACAAAATAGGAGTCGTTTTACCAGAATATCAGCCAAGGGAGCTGTACATTTGTTGAATGCAGTCAACAGGCACCATATATTGAATAAATACTGATATCTATAAAATCTTCTTTCGAGTTTCCGTCTACTGAATTTGTCTGTGAGGACAAATAACTCCACCATTAAATACTAAATGGACATTGGAACAAAAGCCTATTATAAAATAATATTTAAAATGAAATTAAACACAGACATCAACAGCAACCCATTATTCCTTCAAAGACAACACTGGATATTCAGAGGCAAAGGGTCTTTTGTTGTTGCTGTTTAGTCTCTAAGTCGTGTCCCAACTCTTTGCGACCCCATGGACTGTAGCTGCCAGGCTCCTATCCATGGGATTTCCCAGCAAGAATACTGACATGGGTTGCCATGCCCCACCCCAGGGGATCTTCCCGAACCAGGAATCAAAACTTTGCTGCTTTGGAAAAAATTATACTACCTACCTAGGGAGCAGAACTATATTTAAAGGCAAAGATGGGACAGTGTGCTACACTGTACATGCGTATTTGATCAATGACTACATCAAAACTAAAGCCAGGCAGTTGATTACCATGGATTCCCCTCATGATGTACTTCCTGATCTAAAGGATGACTCATCTATTGTAGAGCTTCTGCGCCATCACCATACATATCTGTTAGTCATGTCAGGAACAGAGGATTATCAAACAGTGATGCCTGGAGTCCTCTGATTCATCGCCATAAGGAGAAAGACCCACACCCAAGGCAGCAAGCCCTGTTCATGGACTCGCCTCACAGGGTGCTGCAGTCCAAGACTAAGGTATAATTGCTGAGACAGACATCTCAGATTATCAGAGCTCCGGAGGAAAGAGTAGCTATTCTGGTCCAAATTCCTCACTTTACAGGTGAAAGGAAGCAGAGGCCCGAAGGACGAAGGTGGAAGACATTCATTTCACACCAAGAGGAAACTTGTCATTTTTTTTTGCCCTGTTTTGGCAAAGCTTTAAATCATCCAGGTGAAAACATTTCATTTAGCACAATGGCAGTAGTTAATAAAGTAACCTAAATGATCACTCAAAAAAGTAACCATACTTTTTCATATACTTATGTATAAAGGAGGAACTTTCATCATGCATGAAGAGGGGAGGGAGCTGAGCTAGAAAGGGGAATAAGCATATGGCCAAAGGCAAATCTGAATGAATATATTATAGAAAGGAACAGATGGAGAGCAGCTGAGTGCAAGGGCTTACAGAGGTCCATCACAGATAAATGTCCACAACTTAACTTTAAAATCTTCAGTGTAGACAGTGGGACCCAGGAACGTGTTAGCCGGTTTCAGCTTTACTCAAGGGGCAGCCGTTGTCCTAATAATGACCCCACGATCAGGGGGTGGAAGACCACACACCAGAGGGACGGCAGCTACTTGCACTCCAGGTGTTCATTTCTTGGTCCTTATCTGCGCTTTTCTCATGAGTATAAAGAATTTCAGAAACGGAATTCCTTTGGTGAAATCAGCAGCAGCTTAGCACCATGGCTGTAGAAACAGGCTCTTGCTAGTGAAGAGTAAGTCCACCACATGCGAACAACTTCCAAGCGCATTCATAAGTCCAATTTGTTCAGAGATCCAACAAAGTTAGCCTGCTGCTGCTAAGTCACTTCAGTCGTGTTCGACTCTGTGCGACCACATAGACGGCAGCCCACCAGCTCCCCCGTCCCTGGGATTCTCCAGGCAAGAACACTGGAGTGGGTTGCCATTTCCTTCTCCAATGCATGAAAGTGAAAAAGGAAAGTGAAGTCGCTCAGTGGGGTCACTCTTAGTGACCCCATGGACTGCGGCCTACCAGGCTCCTCCATCCATGAGATTTTCCAGGCAAGAGTACTGGAGTGGGGTGCCACTGTCTTCTCCGAAAGTTAGCCTATGTACCCAATTAACATGATCATTCTTGCTTATCACTTCACTGCTGCTTTTACACTTGCTTCTGGACATCCTGGGCTTGAAATAAAGATATTGAGCTATTGTACTCTATACAAGTACCATACAGTGAAGTGCACAAAAGCACAACCACCTGCAGAGGATGCACACACATGACAATGTACGCCAGACACGTGAACTCACGTGACTGGACACACAAAGGAACATTCACATCTTGGAAACTTTGCAACTTGAAGGTTCACATGTTGGGGACTTACTGTATTCAAGATAATGTGAAAGTGAAATCACTCAGTCGTGTCCGACTCTTTGCGGCCCCATGGACTGCAGCCTACCAGGCTCCTCCGTCTGTCCATGGGATTTTCCTGGCAAGAGTACTGGAGTGGGTTGCCATAACATGGGTTAGTTAAAATATCTATCAGGACTTCCCTAGTGGTCCAGTGGTTAAGATTTTGCCTCCCAGTGGAGGGGGTGTGGGTTCCATCCCCGGTCGGGCAGCTAAGATCCTGCATGTCTCGGGCCCAAATAAAACAGAAGCAGTTTATTGTAATAGATTTGATAAAATACTTTTAAAAATGGCTTATATCAAAAAATCTTAAAAAAATAAACATTTTATAAATATGTATTCATAAATATCAATCAATAAATAAAATATCTGTAACATAAATATTTATAAGTAAATAAAATATCTGCCATACTTCCCACCTTTGATGAACAGAGTAAAGAATGGACTGAGGCCTGCATCCTGGATACTTACAAGGGAGCTTTTCGATTACATGCTCCTGAGTAAACAGAAATGGAGATGGCTGCTGAGGCGAGAAATAGACACACTGACACTTCAGGACAGAGATGATGTGATGCTTTGCTTCTGAAAGTAGAAGTTCTTACTTCTGTAATCATTAATTTTTAAGATCTTGAAAGCATTTCTTTCAAACATAAGACTGTACAGACTAACAACTGGTTACCCTAAAGCCTACATTGTACTAAAAAATACATAAATAAGGAGATCATATGCTTCTCTAGGGCTTCCCAGGTGGCACCAGTGGTAAAGAACCCACTTGCCAAAGCAGGAGACCTAAGAGACTCAGGCTCGATCCCTGGGTTGGGAAGATTCCCTGGAGAAAAGAATGGCAACCCACTCCAGTATTCTTGCCTGGAGAATCCCATGGACAGAGGAGCCTGGCGGGCTACAGTCCATGGGGTCACAAAGAGTCAGACACAACTGAAGCAACTTAGCACAGCACACATGGTTATCTACCCCTACCTTCTACCTCACACAAACATACACTACTCAGGCACAAACACTAGATCTCCCAATTTATGCTATGACTTTCACTGATGCATTTCACTGGATAATTTAACTTAAAATAGCCAAATGTGCTTTACTGTCCAATTCTCATGTAGTAACACATTATAGCAATCTATTGATAAATACCTACCCTGCAGTGCTTCTAGATTAAAATTTTAAAACAAACCTCTCAAGACTTTTAACCATTTCCTTTTAAATAATGTTCAGGTTTTTGCAAAACCCCACTTTTAAGCATCTGCAACATGGGGAGTTCTGTCTCACGCCTTACCCCAAATATCTTCACAAATTATTCTAGGATCAAATTACACGTCCACTTTTCACAGGGTACGTTCATTTTTCGTAAGATCCCCAGCTGGCTGCTTTTCCAAACTCTATACTGAACAACGACGAAGAAGACGTTACAAACTGACAGACAATAACACTGGCAACCGCGGGGGCTCCTGCAATATTAAATACTGTAGATGAAGCGGCCAATTGCACAGACCCAACTGAGGTTTCTTTGCATAATCCTTTAATGAAATGAGACCGCTGAATTAGAAGTTGGGCACCTCTGACCCAGATTCTCAAGTAAGGGTAGTTGCCCTAGATGTCTGTCAAGATTGTGCATTACAGTGTATTCTTAATCAGCGAGCAATCAAAACAAATATTTCACTCCGCTTCATGAATCTATGCTGTGTGATTGCATCTGACACATCTAGGAGAACACAATCCCTTACAGTTCACTTCCTCCTGTTTCTACATGTAAGCTGCATTGACTTAAACAGGCCTCTCTCCTCTCTGCCCAGGACTAGAGAGACATGTAGGGGATTCGGAGGACTGGTGAAGCAAGAATTCCTAACTGGTCTCTGGAATAGGAATTATGATAACCTCTGCCTCACTAGAATCCAACTGCCAGAGCTGGCAGTGATGTCCCAAACGAGGCCCAGGAAGAAACCAATGTGGGGCTCTTTCAACAGGAAAAAAGAGCATCCCCGTTGTGGCTGTCTATTTCAACACTGTTCGTGGGAGCAAAATCCAAAGAGGAAAACAGGAAACCACCTAGATCTCCATCAACAGGGAAATGCTTGAATAAATTATAGTCCATTCACTCACAGACTATTATGCAACCACGGAAGTAATATAACTTGGAGGTTCAAAGCATGGAGTGCGAAGTCAGGCTGCCTGGGTTTCTCACTCCACCACGTCCTAATCTATATGACATTCACGAATGACTCAGTGTTTCAAGGCTTCAATTTTCTCAAATGGTAGAGGTTGATAATAACAGTACTTACCTCACAGGGTTCACAAAAGGGATTTAATGAAGTATTAACAAGAGTGATTTGGACACTGGGGCTTCCCTGGTGGCTCAGACAGTAAAGAATCCACCTGTAATGCGGGAGACCTGGGTTCAGTCCCTGGGTTGGGAATGAAAGTGAAGTCGCTCAGTGGGGTCACTCTTAGTGACCCCATGGACTGCGGCCTACCAGGCTCCTCCATCCATGAGATTTTCCAGGCAAGAGTACTGGAGTGGGGTGCCACTGTCTTCTCCGAAAGTTAGCCTATGTACCCAATTAACATGATCATTCTTGCTTATCACTTCACTGCTGCTTTTACACTTGCTTCTGGACATCCTGGGCTTGAAATAAAGATATTGAGCTATTGTACTCTATACAAGTACCATACAGTGAAGTGCACAAAAGCACAACCACCTGCAGAGGATGCACACACATGACAATGTACGCCAGACACGTGAACTCACGTGACTGGACACACAAAGGAACATTCACATCTTGGAAACTTTGCAACTTGAAGGTTCACATGTTGGGGACTTACTGTATTCAAGATAATGTGAAAGTGAAATCACTCAGTCGTGTCCGACTCTTTGCGACCCCATGGACTGCAGCCTACCAGGCTCCTCCGTCTGTCCATGGGATTTTCCTGGCAAGAGTACTGGAGTGGGTTGCCATAACATGGGTTAGTTAAAATATCTATCAGGACTTCCCTAGTGGTCCAGTGGTTAAGATTTTGCCTCCCAGTGGAGGGGGTGTGGGTTCCATCCCCGGTCGGGCAGCTAAGATCCTGCATGTCTCGGGCCCAAATAAAACAGAAGCAGTTTATTGTAATAGATTTGATAAAATACTTTTAAAAATGGCTTATATCAAAAAATCTTAAAAAAATAAACATTTTATAAATATGTATTCATAAATATCAATCAATAAATAAAATATCTGTAACATAAATATTTATAAGTAAATAAAATATCTGCCATACTTCCCACCTTTGATGAACAGAGTAAAGAATGGACTGAGGCCTGCATCCTGGATACTTACAAGGGAGCTTTTCGATTACATGCTCCTGAGTAAACAGAAATGGAGATGGCNATAGATTTGATAAAATACTTTTAAAAATGGCTTATATCAAAAAATCTTAAAAAAATAAACATTTTATAAATATGTATTCATAAATATCAATCAATAAATAAAATATCTGTAACATAAATATTTATAAGTAAATAAAATATCTGCCATACTTCCCACCTTTGATGAACAGAGTAAAGAATGGACTGAGGCCTGCATCCTGGATACTTACAAGGGAGCTTTTCGATTACATGCTCCTGAGTAAACAGAAATGGAGATGGCCGCTGAGGCGAGAAATAGACACACTGACACTTCAGGACAGAAATGATGTGATGCTTTGCTTCTGAAAGTAGAAATTCTTACTTTTGTAATCATTAATTTTTAAGATCTTGAAAGCATTTCTTTCAAACATAGACTGTACAGACTAACAACTGGTTACCCTAAAGCCTACACTGTACTAAAAAATACATAAATAAGGAGATCATATGCTTCTCTAGGGCTTCCCAGGTGGCACCAGTGGTAAAGAACCCACTTGCCAAAGCAGGAGACCTAAGAGACTCAGGCTCGATCCCTGGGTTGGGAAGATTCCCTGGAGAAAAGAATGGCAACCCACTCCAGTATTCTTGCCTGGAGAATCCCATGGACAGAGGAGCCTGGCGGGCTACAGTCCATGGGGTCACAAAGAGTCAGACACAACTGAAGCAACTTAGCACAGCACACATGGTTATCTACCCCTACCTTCTACCTCACACAAATATACACTACTCAGGCACAAACACTAGATCTCCCAATTTATGCTATGACTTTCACCAATGCATTTCACTGGATAATTTAACTTAAAATAACCAAATGTGCTTTACTGTCCAATTCTCATGTAGTAACACATTATAGCAATCTATTGATAAATACCTACCCTGCAGTGCTTCTAGATGAAATTTTTAAAACAAACCTCTCAAGACTTTTAACCATTTCCTTTTAAATAATGTTCAGATTTTTGCAAAACCCCACTTTTAAGCATCTCCAACATGGGGGGTTCTGTCTCACACCTTACCCCAAATATCTTCACAAATTATTCTAGGATCAAATTACACATCCACTTTTCACAGGGTACGTTCATTTTTTCGTAAGATCCCCAGCTGGCTACTTTTCCAAACTCTATACTGAACAACGACGAAGAAGACGTTACAAACTGACAGACAATAACACTGGCAACCGCGGGGGCTCCTGCAATATTAAATACTGTAGATGAAGCGGCCAATTGCACAGACCCAACTGAGGTTTCTTTGCATAATCCTTTAATGAAATGAGACCGCTGAATTAAAAGTTGGGCACCTCTGACCCAGATTCTCAAGTAAGGGTAGTTGCCCTAGATGTCTGTCAAGATTGTGCATTAGAGTGTATTCTTAATCAGCGAGCAATCAAAACAAATATTTCACTCCGCTTCATGAATCTATGCTGTGTGATTGCATCTGACACATCTAGGAGAACACAATCCCTTACAGTTCACTTCCTCCTGTTTCTACATGTAAGCTGCATTGACTTAAACAGGCCTCTCTCCTCTCTGCCCAGGACTAGAGAGACATGTAGGGGATTCAGAGGAACTGGTGAAGCAAGAATTCCTAACTGGTCCCTGGAATAGGAATTATGATAACCCCTGCCTCACTAGAATCCAACTGCCAGAGCTGGCAGTGATGTCCCAAACGAGGCCCAGGAAGAAACCAATGTGGGGCTCTTTCAACAGGAAAAAAGAGCATCCCCGTTGTGGCTGTCTATTTCAACACTGTTCGTGGGAGCAAAATCCAAAGAGGAAAACAGGAAACCACCTAGATCTCCATCAACAGGGAAATGCTTGAATAAATTATAGTCCATTCATTCACAGACTATTATGTAACCACGGAAGTAATATAACTTGGAGGTTCAAAGCATGGAGTGTGAAGTCAGGCTGCCTGGGTTTCTCACTCCACCACGTCCTAATCTATATGACATTCACGAATGACTCAATGTTTCAAGGCTTCAATTTTCTCAAATGGTAGAGGTTGATAACAACAGTACCTACCTCACAGGGTTCACAAAAGGGATTTAATGAAGTATTAACAAGAGTGATTTGGACATTGGGGCTTCCCTGGTGGCTCAGACAGTAAAGAATCCACCTGTAATGCGGGAGACCTGGGTTCAGTCCCTGGGTTGGGAAGATCCCCTAGAGGAGGGCACAACAACCCACTCCAGTATTCTTGCCTGGAGAATCCCCATGGACAGAGCAGCCTGGTGGGCTACAGTCCACGGGGTCACAGAGTCAGACAGGACTGAAATGACTTAGAATTGGCAGAGTAATGCTCGTGGGAGGAGAATACTTTAAAATGACCCTATTTATCTAAATATATTTTCCTAGGACTTCCTGATGGTCCAGTGACTAGGACTCCATGCTCCCAATGCAGGGGGCCCAGGTTCAATCCCGAGTCAGGGAACTGGGTCCCACATACCGCAACTGGAGTTCACCTGCTGTAACTGAAGATCCTGCATGCCACAACTAAGACCCGACACAGCCAAATAAATAAATAAATAGATGGATGTTGAAAACAAACATATATGTATTTGCCTAGAACATACAAATCTGTAGAAGGATACACACCATTGGAAGGAGAGACAGGAAGAAAGAATAAATCTTTTCTTTATATATTTTCATGTTGCTTAATTTATAATAATAAGCAGGAATTATGTAATTTGTTAAATCCAATAAAATAACAAAAAGTGTGCAGTGATATCCAAGCATGCGTTTGGATACATAAAGTCAGGAGATATCTAGCCTTGGGTAGAAACACGGAAACCAACACTGGGGTGGAGGAGAGGGCATGGCAGTGCGGCAGCCCAGACCTGACTTCTTAACTATTTATCTGTATAAGCTGGACTACAGACCCCTGTAGGACAGTGGACTGTTGGTCATTAGCTGTGTTGGTGCCCACAGATGTTACATTCATGGATGGCTCCATCCCAAAGAGCATTGATTTTACATGCGTCAGTGAAGACAGACTAAGTGAGACTTCAAAACAGACTGCAGAGACTTCAAAACAAAAGTTTCTTTCTCATTCACATGACATCTCCAGCATCGAGCAGTCACAGCTCCGTGCCAGGCTTCACGGGAAGTCCAAGGTGATAGAGCCCAGCCTTCACACAGAGCCCTACTGAGCTTTGGCAGAGGAAGAAAAAGAATGAAGAGCTACATGTTGTGGATGTTGAAAACAAACATATATGTATTTGCCTAGAACATACAAATCTGTAGAAGGATACACACCATTGGAAGGAGAGATAGGAAGAAAGAATAAATTTTTTCTTTATATATTTTCATTTGCTTAATTTATAATAATAAGCAGGAATTATGTAATTTGCTAAATCCAATAAAGTAACAAAAAGTGTGCAGTGATATCCAAGCATGCATTTGGATACATAAAGTCAGGAGATATCTAGCCTTGGGTAGAAACACAGAAACAAACACTGGGGTGGAGGAGAGGGCATGGCAGTGTGGCAGCCCAGACCTGACTTCTTAACTATTTATCTGTATAAGCTGGACTACAGACCCCTGGAGGACAGTGGACTGTTGGTCATTAGCTGTGTTGGTGCCCACAGATGCTACATTCATGGATGGCTCCATCCCAAAGAGCATTGATTTTACATGCATCAGTGAAGACAGACTAAGTGAGACTTCAAAACAGACTGCAGAGACTTCAAAACAAAGGTTTCTTTCTCATTCACATGACATCTCCAGCATCGAGCAGTCACAGCTCCGTGCCAGGCTTCACGGGAAGTCCGAGGTGATAGAGCCCAGCCTTCACACAGAGCCCTACTGAGCTTTGGCAGAGGAAGAAAAAGAATGAAGAGCTACATGTTGTCCAAAGAGCATTGATTTTACATGCATCAGTGAAGACAGACTAAGTGAGACTTCAAAACAGACTGCAGAGACTTCAAAACAAAAGTTTCTTTCTCATTCACATGACATCTCCAGCATCGAGCAGTCACAGCTCCGTGCCAGGCTTCACGGGAAGTCCAAGGTGATAGAGCCCAGCCTTCACACAGAGCCCTACTGAGCTTTGGCAGAGGAAGAAAAAGAATGAAGAGCTACATGTTGGCTCTTAAAGCTTTGCCTAGAAATGACTCACCTCTTCTCTTCTGCTCACATTTTGTTTTCCAGAGAAAATGGATCACATGGGAGTGCATGAGTTCAAGGGGATGGAGACGAAGATGCATCATCCTGTATCAGGGGACATCAATGTGCGTGAAAGGTCCTCTAGTCAACTGCTTGTGTTTCTTCCTTATTCTGCGTTAGTCACACACCTCCCCTCTCTTCTTAAGAAGAGGTTGACAGTCCCTTCTCTGAACCCCTTGAGACTAAATGCATTTCAGGATCTGAATTTTTCATATGTTATGGTGTAACCATATTTTAGGTAACACACTAAACAGGATCTTGGCAGCAACTTGTATTAATATTTCTGCAGCAAAACACATAAGTATCCACATTAAATGGGATAAATAAAGACTAGAAACAGTCACATTTCAGTGTAGACCTTGTATTTCTACCAAATAAGTCTGCACTAAACTAATGGGGAAAAACTTAGGATTTTCAAAGCTTTTTGGAATTCATAATTGCAGGTAACAGTAACGAACAAGTACAAACAAGAATTTTTAAAAATAAATAAATAAAATTAAAAGTATTACCTAAACAATTGTTGTTGTTCAGTCGCTAGGTGGTGTCTAACTCTTTGCAACTTCATAGACTACAGCATGCCAGGATTCCCTGTCCTTCCCCATCTCCTGGAGCTTCCTCAAACTCATGTCCATCAAGTCAGTGGTGCCATCCAACCATCTCATCCTCTGTGACCTCTTTCTCCTCCTACCCTCAATCTTTCCCAGCATCAGGGTCTTTTCCAATGAGTCAGCTCTTCACATCAGGTGGCCAAAGTTTTGGAGATTCCAATGAATATCCAGGGTTGATTTTCTTTAGGACTGACTGTTTTGATCGCCTTGCTGTCCCAGGGACTGACTCTCAAGAGTCTTCCCCAGCATCACAATTTGAAAGCATCAGTTCTTCAGTGCTCCGCCTTCTTTATTGTCCAGCTCTCACATCTGTACATGAGTACTGGAAAAACTATAGCTGTGACTGTACACACTTTTGATGGCAAAGTGATGTCTCTGCTTTTTAATACACTGTCTAGGTTTGCAATAGCTTTCCTTCCAAGGAGCTTTAGAATAAATCTGCTTTAATGTCTTTTCCTCCCACAGAAATGAAACACAAGTCATACTCCTTGAGGAATTTAAAGAAAAACTATATATTTTGGCAGTTTCATGATGCCTCCATCCTACTTTCTGTCAGAGACATCCCAAATCCAAAGTAGCCAAAGAAGGAAAACCAAACCCCTTGAACATGCTTCAGATTTCTCTTTACTTTGACTTATGTTTATATCAAACATATGACTTTATTTGAATTAATTCCAGGCAGGTAAAGCTCTAATATTTATTCACGAATTCGGACCACATAAGTAACAGTATGCTAGGGAAATCATCTTGAAAAAATATTAAGAAAAGAAACCAAAAGCAAAACCGAGGGAAAAGGCAAATACCTCACACCAGCCCCCGTCTTCAGGCAATCCACAAGAGAGATTAGCTGGCCTGCTCATANGCTCTAATATTTATTCACGAATTCGGACCACATAAGTAACAGTATGCTAGGGAAATCATCTTGAAAAAATATTAAGAAAAGAAACCAAAAGCAAAACCGAGGGAAAAGGCAAATACCTCACACCAGCCCCCGTCTTCAGGCAATCCACAAGAGAGATTAGCTGGCCTGCTCATAGCTCCAGAAAGAACACATAACAGGCACTATTCCACGAGCTGGTGTGTGGAAAGGAGCAAAATTTATCATCAAAAGATCTAAGTCTGATTTTCAACTCTGACACTTATTTGCTGAATGAGACTTAGCAACATTCAGAGCATCAATTTCTCATATAGAAGACAAGTTTAGTGACCCATCTTACCTATCCATCTATATCACAAGACTGCCAAGAGACTCAAAGGAAACATGGGCAACGGAACCGCCACCAGGCTGCTGGGCCCGTAGAGCTGTCCTAAGATCAGATATGAGAATCCCTCTTCCAGCCATCTTTCCTCCTCATGAACACACAGCAGAGACCAACTGAGAGTTCACTGGCCTCTTCGCATCTCAAAGTATAGTCTGTTCTTTTAAAAATCTATGTAAATGCCGCCGAGCAGCTGGGCCCGTGTGCCGCAACCCCTGAGCCCGTGTCTGCAGCTACTGAAGCCCACGCACCTAGAGCCCGTGCTCCACAATAAGAGAAGCCACTGTGATGAGAAGCCCACCTCTGCAACGAAGAGCAGCCCCCGCTCATCACGAGAGAAACCCGCACGCAGCAGAGAAGACCCAGAGCAACAAATAATAAACTTTAAAATAAAAAAGAGTCAACCTGATTTTTAAAAAATCGTGGAGTGGCATGGAAACATATACACTGCTGCTGCTGCTAAGTAGCTTCAGTCATGTCCGACTCTGCGACCCCATAGACGGCAGCCCACCAAGCTCCCCCGTCCCTGGGATTCTCCAGGCAAGAACACTGGAGTGGGTTGCCATTTCCTTCTCCAATGCATGAAAGCGAAAAGTGAAAGTGAAGTCACTCAGTCATGTCCAACCCTCAGCGACCCCATGGACTGCAGCCTACCAGGCTCCTCCGTCCATGGGATTTTCTAGGCAAGAGTACTGGAGTAGGGTGCCATTGCCTTCTCCGAATATATACACTACCATATGTAAAATAGATAGCAAGTGGGAATTTGCTGTATGACTCAGACTAGGACTCAATAACAATCTAGAGGGGTGGGAAGAGGTGGGAGGAAAAAAAAAGTTTCAAGAGGGAGGGGACATATGTATACCTATGGCTGATTCATGCTGATGCATGGCAGAAACCAATGCAATATTATAAAGTAATTATCCTTCAATTAAAAATAATACACTTTTTAAAAAATCTATGTCAAAACATGTGCTCTTATCCAGAGTTTGGCTTCGTCTCAACTGTCCACATGCTTTATCTAGTTCCTTCTATTTAGGAAAAATAGAACAGTCTATGCAAAGTTTTCACAGTGATATCAGCCTCAGGAAGTCATGACAAGCTGAAGTGACTACTAAGAAGGCAAGCCAAATCAGAGTTTAAAATACATAGGACAGAATGGCACTACCCTAGTTCAGCCTGGGCTTTCATTCAGATAAGACGAATATTCCAATCTGAGGAAACATAGAGGCAAGTAGTTGATTTAGTTAAGGCAGTAAGATCATAAATGATTTTTCTTATTATTTTACAACAAACAAGACTTGAGGAAAAAATGTGTCCTTACTGACTTCATTCTGGTTTGATAACATGTATCAAGGATTTTTGTGGAAAAGTTGGCTCCTATGATAATGTGAGTTTAAGGGAGGAGGGGTGGCCGAAGATAAAAAAAAAAAAAAAAGTGTTTCAGAGTCAGAAGTATTTTTCTTTCATGTGGACCATTTTTAAAGTCTTTATTGAATTTGTTACAGTATTGCTTCTGTTTACATCTTGGCTTTTTGGCCACAGAGAATGTGGGATCCAAGCTCCCCAAACAGGGATTGAGCCTGCCCTCCTTCATTGGAAGGCAAAGTCTTAACCACTGGACTACCAGGAAAGTCCCTGGAGTCAGGAGTATTAATTATAATGGCCTCTTGTATATTTTAGACTCCAGAACTGTTCAGTTTAAGTCCCTGATTTGGAGAAGCTGTTTGTCCTTCTTCTGTGCACAGTTCATATTAAAAGAAGGAAATCAGTATCTTAGATCAGCAAAGCAATATTACCTGTTATTCCTAAAAGAGCTAAAAATAATATAGGGAAAATCTCTTGATAACAGCAGGGACACCGGGAATTACTATGAACAGGAGAAAGAGAATCACAACTTTCATGTTCTTCATTCAAACAAATTTCTTTCCAGTTTCCCACTCCTATAATTTATACTTACTTTTTAAAAACCAAAGTCTTTACACAGCTTCATTCAACATGTGGCCGGCATTTATTGAGCAACTGTTATAGGAAATAGCAAATCAACATAATGCTTGCCCATATAGAGCTTAAGTCAAGCTTTAGATAAGTTCTAGGTTCTGGTGGAAACTGGACCCAGCGAGCCAGGAAGAGTCAGTACTAGAGGCCTGCTTTGTCACGTGGAGATCTGATGGATACTAGAGGTACAAGATGCAGGTCAAGAGAATGAGGCTGCAAAAATCAGTCTTACAATCAGCGGTGCATCCCAGAGAATTCAGTTAAGGCTGGGAGGCACTGGTAGGTGCCACAGCTCTGGAGAGATGAGGTCCTGAATCTTAGAGATTAAAGCAAGAACCCAGAACCAATAGGCAAGACCATCAGATCCCCTGATCAGAGGCCTTTTACTCTGCCTTCCTTTATCCTCCCATCCAGCAAAGTTTGGGCATCCCTGCTGGGGCCACAAAAGTTGTCTTACAAGCACGACAATCCTGACTCTGCCAGAAGGTCCTAACCAGACAGGTGCAGGGGCAGAGCTGCAGGGCTCATTGAGGTCAGCATGGCAACATGTTCAAGTCCTCAAGGGCACCATCAACGTGTTACTGGGTAGCCAGATAGGAACACCCAGAGTCCAAACAAGCAGTCCAACAATGATGAATCTGGAAGGGAGGGGTACAATAGATAAACAACCACTTTCAGAATCAGCAGTAAATCTTCACATACTCCCAGAAGCTCAAAGCTCGAGTAACCTGAAGATTTCTTGGAACAAATCCAGTATGCTTTTCCAAGACATCAGGTGAGTGTATCACAGACAGTTATGCGTCTATCAATTCAAATCAGTGGGGGTGGTGGCGCATTTTCAATGGCATACTGTATTAAGAATTATATTGATGTAGACAGAAAGATGGGGCTTCCCACGTGACACTAGGGGTAAAGAACCGCCTGCCAATGCAAGAGACACAGAGACATGGGTTTGATCCCTGAGTGGGGAAGAACCCCTAGAGGAGGGCACGGCAAACCAACCACTCCAGTATTCTTGCCTGGAGAATCCCCATGGATAGAGGAGCCTGGTGGGCTGTAGTACAGGGTTGCAAAGAGTCAGACATGACTGAAGCAGTTTAGCACATACACACAGACAGAAAGATATAGGGATGTCCTAAGTTATCAGAAGGAGAGTGGCTCAGACCAGGAAAATATGTTTAAATATTTCTGCGATACCATCAAATGGGCTGAATGACATGAAGGGGTATCATAATATGAATTTGTATTCCATGCACCAAGATATGGCAGGACAGCTACCAGTGCATTTGGGCCCAAAGCTTTCCTGCAGATCTGCTTCCCTGCAGTGGCAGAAGAGCTGGCTAGCTGAAGGCTCAGGAACTGTGCAGAACCACAGATAAATTTGGCTGTGGTCTGGATGCAGTTCACAGCCTACAAAACAGACTGCTTCCCTGTGCGATTTTGTTCAAGGTTGGGATTACACTCTAAAAAAATAAAACTTCCCAAGTGTGAGTCAAGCAGCCAAATACAATAGCAATTAAGACCCTCTGCCAGGGGCCCCTCCAGGGTCATGGACACTGTTCAAGCCACTGCTTTGTCATCTCAGCAGGGAAGGGTTCCCATGGCTACCTAGGCGCCCCTGCCCATCGCTGGGTCACCGGGTTTCCCATCTGTGTGACACGAATGGTATCATCTCTAACTGCTGATAGCACACCACATCTTCCAGCCAATACGACGTGATGTTTCACCACTTTGGTCCATGCGAACCAGACACTAAGTATCCCTTTCATAACGCACAGTCAGCAGGCTCTGCGTGTGGACCTGTTGCAGAAAACCCTGGTGGCCTTAAAGCAAACTGCAGAGTCCCAGCACCCACTCTCTGGCATCCTGCTCGTGTAGATCTGAGTGGGGAGGCCTAAAAATCCAGACCAAAGCAAGCACCTCAGGTTTTTCTAATGTAGGTCAAAGGCCTGTGTTGTGAGAAAGCATGAGTAAAAGAGGCTGAAATGACAGCCTGGCCTGTGAACATATTTTAAACTAAACACAGAAAATAGCTCCTTCAAAGACACCGTAAATTCAACGGCATGAAAATTCTGTCAGGGTTTAATTCCAGCACTGGCAGTTTTACTGATAATACAGATGCCCTAATGTTTAGTATTAGTCTTTAGCTTGCAAACTATTCACAAGAAGCCATAAATACCTTATGCAAATTTTGATCCACCAGTGACCAAAGAAACTCAGTATCTTATGCATGACTGACAGGGTCGAGGGAGATACTCAGCATCGTGCTGTATCACCCAACACTGTATATCTCCCTATTTGGGTTCATAACCCAGCATCTTGAACTTGTACTCTATTTCAGCTGCGATAATGTGACTTGATTTATGCACCAAGGCAACATGCCTCACATAATGTGAGTGCTTGATTTACAATTGATTTTAAGGCTCGTGCTGCCCAACTTAATGAATGAACCACTTTACTTGTCATCTCTTTAATTTCAACCCTCCTCTTAAGCCCAAATTTATTTTGCACTTCTCCAGATTTTTCTCTACCTTTCTTTCTCTGTGCCACTATTAGTAAATGGTTCTTTGGGACATAAAATGTAACATGTCTGCCAAAACTGAAGGAAAGAGGCAGAGGACATTGACAAAAAGAGAAATGAAAAGGGAAGTAAGGGAAAGAGTGGGAGAGGAAGATGAAGAGAAGAAGGAAGAAAATGACTCCCCTTCAGTCCCTTCCAAGCAAAATGTGCTACTGTTCTTGGGCACTCCTGCAGCGTTCAACCATCTCTTGTTCCAGTTACCACCTTACCTTTCCCTTCTACTCACCCAATGACATAGTTCCCACAATCTCTCCCAACTCCAGTGATCTAGCCTGTGTGAGCCCAGGAGGCTCTCAGAGACTCAGTAGACTCAAAACCTAACTAGCACCAACCTTCTGCCTCCTTCTTAGAGAAGAGACCCCTGCAGGTGACACAACTGTGCTGGAGATGCCCCAGCTCATTCCACTCACGCTCCACCCAGCAACCTGCAGGCCACACATGGAAGGTCTCACCACCCACCCAGTGTTCTGCATTCAACCCCTTTCCCAGATGCATTGAGCCAGCACTCAGCAAATTCTCAGAAGCATTTATGAAGAGCAGCATTTATGAAGCCGGGTACTGTGTTCAATGCTGGGATGCAGGGTTTAATAGGATTTAGAGTTCACATCGCTTCCCTGATAGAGTTGGTAAAGAATCCACCTGCAATGCAGGAGACGCTGGTTCAACTGCTGAGGCAGGAAGACCCACTGGAGAGGGATAGACTACTCACTCCAGTATTCTCAGGCTTTCCTTGTGGCTCAGATGGTAAAGAATCCACCTGTAACACAGGAGACCTGGGTTCGATCCCTGGGTTGGGACGATCCCCTGGAGATGGGAACAGCTACCCACTGCAGTATTCTGGCCTGGAGAATTCCATGGACTGAACAGTTCATGGGGTCGCAAAGAGTCAGACACAACTGAGCGACTTTCACTTACACTTCACTTCACTTAGGAGTTCACATCAGATTATAAGGGGCAGACAGAAAAAGAGACAGTCAAACCTGCTGGAAGAAATTGTGGAAGATTTCCTCAAGGAGAATATGCAGTGTTGATCCTCAGAGTTTGAGTTGGAGGGACTTCACTGGTGATCCAGTGGTTAAGAATCTGTCTTCCAATGCAGGCGAGGCAGGTTTGGTCCCTAGTCGGGGAACTGCCCTTCTACGTGCTGCAGGGCAACTAAGCCGTTACCCACAACTACCGAGCCCCCGCTCTACAACTAAGGAGAAGCTCATATGTGGCAATTAAGACCCGATGCCACCAAAGACAAATAAATTTAAATTTTAAAAATAAATTAAAAATTTTTAATATTAACGAATAAAAATTTTAATAAAATAAATTTAAAATTGTATTATTTATTATTATTTATTTAGCTCAACCACCAGGGCTATTTTTTAAAAAAGTCTGAGTGGGAGTTAGCCAGCTAAAGAAATAGGAGCAAGGATGGATTTAGTTCAAGACAAGGAAGAGGCATGAGCAAAGACAAGAAAGCATGACATAGTTGGTGTGGGGGTATCCAAGTGGTTGAGCATCACTAAATCATGAAGTGTGAAGCGTGGCAGGGAGGGAAAGATGCTGCATGAAGCTGAAGGTCAGAGGCCAGGATGTGGAGAGCGAGAACGCCTCACAGAGTATCTTGAGTTAATTTATTGAGCAATGGGAAATGGCTACGGATTTTCCTTTTCAAGAATGATATGCCAGAATCGCCTTTTAGGAAGACCTCACTTGTGGTGGTGTGACTCTTGCTTCTGAGCTGCGTTGGGGCTGATGGTAGGGCACCATGGTGAAACGTATCAAGACCACTCAGGAGACTTCTGTAACAGTCCAACCCAGACCCGATGAGATTCCAGATAAGGACTGGAGAAGCCAGGATGAAGAGGAAGGGATGGATCTGAACGATTCTGAACTGGGTGTCCTCAGATCAGGAGAATTCTGGGGAGATTTCCAGGTCTCTGACTCAGGTGATTTGGCAATAAGTTTACTAAAGCAGGGAAGGAAGAGGAAATCTTGTTTGGGAAATGAGGAGTTACTGGTAAATTTCATCATGAATTTCAAAGCCCTTTACACAAGCCATTCAACGTCCACAGATTCAGAAGACTTTTAAAATGCTACTGTCTACATTATTTAAAAATGAGAGAGAGAGCTCTACTCCCCAAGGGTCTGTTCTCTGCAGTTGCACCATCTAGATTTCAATTTGTACCTTCCCGACTCCATTACAATAAACGTCCACATACCAGGAAGATGTGCTCTGCTTTCAACACTCATTTCATCACCCTGTTCATTGGATGCTATCCCGTCCACGTTTACGCCTTTGGTGTTTCTGATGTCAAAAACCAGCTGCTGTGTGGCTAGTGATTCAGCCAAACACTGAGCACAAACAGGATGAGATCTGCAGTATTGGTAAGAGAAAATCCTAAGGGCTCTGTCTCTACCTTTTATTTCATATTTGGATGGACCTAGAGAGTGTCACTCTGAATTAAGTAAGTCAGACAGAGAAGGAGAAATATCGTATGACATCCCTTATATGTGGAATCTAAAAAGAAATTACATGAACTTACTTGCAAATCAGAAAGAGACTCACAGACTTCTAAACAAACTTACGGTTACCAGGGGGAAGGGATAGTTAGGGAGTTTGGGGTAGTCATGTACACACTGCTGCTGCTGCTGCTGCTGCTGCGTCACTTCAGTCATGTCCTGCTCTGTGCAACCCCATAGATGGCAGTCTACCAGGCTCCCCAGTCCCTGGGATTCTCCAGGCAAGAATACTGGAGTGGGGTGCCATTGCCTTCTCTGCATGTATACACTGCTACATTTAAAATAGATAATCAACAAGGACCTATTGTATACCACATGGAACTCTGCTCAATGTTACGTGGCAGCCTGGATCAGAGGAGGAGTTTTGGGGAGAATGGGTTACATGTTTATGTACGGCTGAGTCACTTCACTGTTTACCTGAAATCATAACATTGTTAATTGGCTAAAAAGTTCAAAAGGAAAAAAAATGAGGGAGAGACCTCAGAGAACTCCCTTGGCCCTTCTGCCAAGTGAGGACACAGCAAAAAGACAACCATCTATGAACCAGGAAATGGACTGTCACCAGACACTGAACCTACCAGCACCCTGATCTTGGAATATTCAGCCCCCAGAAGAGTGAGAAATAAATTTCTATCATTTATTTTTTAAAAAGATCAAATCATGACAATTATATTAATTTTGTGTAATAAATATAAGAATATTTGTTATTAATACATCATTCTATGTTTTTTATTTCTTTAATACTCAGATTTAATTTCCATAAAATCACCTCTTTATTCCCTTTTATCTCCTTATTCTCACCAGTTATCCCTCTCTCCTTCTCAAACACAAAATGGGGAATTTTCATCTCCCTTTAATTAGGCTGTGAATTTGTTGGGAGAGAAAGGGAAGAATAAAAAAATAAGCAAGATATGTCTTTTCTAAGACAGCCTACTGAATGGGAGAAAATGGGGTTAATATCCAAAATATACAAATAGCTCATACAATTCAATATCAAAGAGACAAACAACCCAATCAAAAAATGGGCAGAAGTCCTAACTAGACATTCTCAAAAGAAAATACACAGATGGCCAACAAATAAATGAAAGTGTACTCAGAACACTAATTATTAGAGAAATGCAGATCAAAACTACAATGAGGTATCACCTCTTGCCTGAAGAATTCTGTGGACAGAAGAACCTGGCAGGCTACAGTCCATAGGGTCACAAAGAGCTGGAAATGACTGAGTGACTAACTTCGCACTGCTCAAAATAACCATCATCAGAAAGTCTGCAAATATTAATAACAAATGCTAGAGAGGGTCTGGAGAAAACCAAAGCCTCGTACACTGTTGGTGGGAATGTAAACTGGGGCAGTCACTATGAAGAATAGTATCAAGGCTCCTAAAAAACTAAAAATACAGCCACCATATGATCTAGGTTATATATCCACTACCACTCCAGGGTATATATCCATAAAAAATTAAAACCATAATTCAAAAAGATACATGCACCCCAGTGTTCACAGCAGCAATACACACACTCACACACACACACACACACACACAGAGTGAAATATTACTCAGCCATGAAAAAGTAATGACATAATGCCATTTGCCGCAATGAGTAGACCTAAAGAATATTATACTCAGTGAAGTAAGTCAGACAAAGACAAGTATTATATGATACTATTTATATATGAAGTCTAAAAAATAATACAAATGAACCTATATACAAGATAGAAGCAGATTCACAGACATAGAAAACAAACTTATGGTTACCAAAGGGGAAAGAGAGGAGGAAGAGATAAATTAGTAGTATGTGGTTAACAGATACAAACTATTACACATAAAATAGATACACAACAAGGATTATCCATAGCACAGGAAACCTTTGAGTATCTTGTAACAACCTATAGTGGAAAATAATCTAAATATATATAACTAAATCACTTTGCTGTACACCTGAAACTAACACAATACTTCAACTATACTTTAATAAATAAAAAGATAGGCCCTTTCCAAACTAAAGTCCTTATTAAAATGCTGCAATATTTTCAGAAATATATGTATTAGTTGGAATATCAGACCACCTGACCTGCCTCCTGAGAAATCTGTATGCAGGTCAGGAAGCAACAGTTAGAACTGGACATGGAACAACAGACTGGTTCCAAATCGGAAAAGAAATACATCAAGGCTGTATATTGTCACCCTGTTTATTTAACTTATATGAAGAGTACATCACGAGAAATGCTGGGCTGGAGGAAGCACAAGCTGGAATCAAGATTGCCGGGAGAAATATCAGATGACACTATTCTTATGACAGAAAGCGAAGAAGAACTAAAGAGCCTCTTGATGAAAGTGAAAGAGGAGAGTGAAAAAGTTGGCTTAAAGCTCAACATTCAGAAAACTAAGATCATGGCATCCGGTCCCATCACTTCATGGCAAATAGATGGGGAAACAGTGGAAACAGTGAGAGACTTTATTTTGGGGGGCTCCAAAATCACTGCAGATAGTGACTGCAGCCATGAAATTAAAAGACACTTGATCCTTAGAAGAAAAGTTATGACCAACCTAGGCAGCATATTAAAAAGCAGAGACATTACTTTGCCAACAAAGGTCCGTCTAGTCAAAGCTATCGTTTTTCCAGTAGTTATGTATGGATGTGAGAGTTCGACTGTAAAGAAAGCTGAGTGCCAAAGAATTGATGCTTTTGAACTGTAGGGTTGGAGAGGACTTTTGAGAGTCCCTTGAACTCCAAGGAGATCGAACCAGTCCATCCTAAAGGAAATCCGTCCTGAATATTCATTGAAAGGACTGATGCTGAAGCTGAAACTCTAATACTTTGGCCAACTGATGCAAATAATTGACTCATTTAAAAAGACCCTGATGCTGGGAAAGATTGAAGGCAGGAGGGAAAGATTGAAGGCAGGAGGAAAAGGAGGTGACAGAGGATGAGATGGTTGGATGATATCGCTGACTCAATAGACATGAGTTTGAGTAAACTCTGGGAGTTGGTGATGGACAGCAAGGCCTGGCGTGTTGCAGTCCATGGGGTCACAAAGAGTCGGACATGACTGAGCAAGTGAACTGAACTGATTAATACAATATACATGTATACATATATTCCAACTTGAGTTAACAGAGCTACCTCTGTTTACTCTTTGAGAAAATTTACAAACAGTATATAAAAAATAAGGCATCAGTTCAAACTTCATGCTACACATTTTTTGAAAGACTTGTTGATCCCAAATATCCCCAAAAGGTTTGCTCAACCTCACAGTTCAGCTCCCTGAGAAGCGCACTCTGAAATGGAGTTTGCCTTCAGGGTATTTATTAGAAAGTGCTCTCAGGATCAGTATCCAAAGGGAAGGAAGGACCACTGGCAGAGGGAAAAACTGGACCACATGCAGGGACAACATAGGCTTCAGCTGATCTATTGGCCCTTCGGGGTTGTCTCCATTGGGGCTGCAGGGCCAGGCCTTTATATCTCTACATCAACCAGGCAGCGCAGCCATCAGATGGAGCTGCCCTTGGATAAAGAGGCTTTTCCCAGCCCAGTGCAAGCCCCAGGAGAGAAACTCAGGTGGTAACTGTCCACTGCCTGTTCTCCTAGTGGTTGGGGTAATAGGTCTTCAGTCTTCCTGAAGGGAAATGCTGATAAGCACCCCCACACAACCTACTTTACGTCTCAGAAAGGAGGCAAAACTGTGATTAATTACATGTTGAATTAATGTCAACATGGAAACCGTTAGCAGGTCACTTAATGCTGTGGGACCCACTTTCCTTAACCATCAAGTGAGGCAGGATAGAACTTTCTCAAGTTTCTTCAGCCCAAAAGATCTAGACGTGGGCTAAACTGATCATGTTGTGGAATTATGTTCTTATAGTCTCTATCTGTACTTTCTATGTACATTTGGGGCCCTTTGAATACACAATATATGCTGTTATATTTATGCTTACTTTGTATGACCTGAATTAATGCAAGTACTTTGAATGCCCCTGATAGCTCTGAAGAAGATTTAGAAAAAAATATAGAAAGATGTTTCTTTGTTTTAATGACATATAATTTGCCATCCCTATGTTTCATTTGATTCTAAGTTATTTGGTATGAATATGCAGGTTTTTCAATTGTGTTATTCTCATTAGAAAATATGATTTTTAAAAATCTGCTTGAGGACATAGTCTTCAGGAATGTGTTAGGGCTAAAAAAGCCAGGACTGTCTGCGGTAAATCACCAAAGGAGAGGAGACACCCAGAATAACAATAAGAATAACAATGATACAATACTCTCTGTGCTTGCAGTAAGAACTAAAGAAATGTCCTGGGGAAATAGAGGCTACTTCAGAAACAGAAACAAACGGAGATGATCATCCAACATCTCACAAAACAAACAATCAAACAAAGGGAGAGATCTACATTTTGAGGGTGAGGCTATTGGCTTGATTTGCTAGAGACATTTCCAAAGATTCCACTAATCTGGACCATAAACAGCATGGCAGGATTAAACAGAGCATCCTGAACATCTTAGAACACTGGTGTCAAATGAAATTGGCAAAACAATAATGATCTTGTTGTTGTTCCGGGTTCTCTGGAGTTGCTGTCACTGCCCAGACACTCTTTGTCCTAACTCCAAGGGAAGGCACCCTCTTCCACTTCCTGTAAATAGTATTTGTTCCTACACGGTGTAGTATTTGTCCCTACATGGTCAACCCACTTCCTTGTGGAGTCAGGGTCACCAGAAATAAAACAGATCTTCCTATATATCTTTCCAAAAAATAGCATTTAAAAATAACATGTTTCATATGTATATGTACCAATATGTTCATGAAAGCTTCTAACTGTCAAGAGGATACTGTCTAAAAATCCAACAATAAAGAACTTTTAAAATCAAGAATAGAATATCCATGTTACGCCATGAAGATTATCATTAAAATTCATATGGTAAAGAAATATTTGTTATTGTAGAAAGATTGCACTATCTTTTAAGCAAAGAAGCAGACTATAAATTAGTACCTGTGCTATGATCTTATGCACTACAACATTTATAGTGGTGTATTTTTCTTCCTTTTCCAAGTTTTCTGCTTTAAACATATGCTTGCTTTTGTATTGAGAAAAAGTATTTGCTTTTTAAGATGGTTATACAGCCTTCAGGCTTCCCAGGTGGCACTAGTGGTAAAGAAAATGCCTGCTAAAGCAGGAGACACAAGAGAGACAGGATCTATCCCTGGCAGAAGATTCCCTGGCGGAGGGTATGGCAACCCACTTCAGTATTCTTGCCTGGAAGACTCTATGAACAGAAGAACCTGGTGGGCTACAGTCCATAAGATCACAAAGAGCTGGACGTGACTGAGTACACAGCATTTAAGGGCATACGGAAGGCGGCTGAAGAATGGATGACACCGCAAACAGAGGCGCACACTCCCTCCCTGCTGCTGCTGCTAAGTCGCTTCAGTCGTGTCTGACTCTGTGCGACCCCATAGACGGCAGCCCACCAGGCTCCCCCATCCCTGGGGCAGCTAAGCCTTGAATTAGATGTGGGGAACACGGCTGGGAACGCAGACAAACAGAGGCCATACCTGAACCGTGAGTAACTAAAGCTAACTAATTATTCCAAGAAACACTTCCAGAGAGCCCAGGGCTGGGAGCTGGAGGGAAAAAATGGCTCACCTAACATGTCAGACTGAGTCACTTATCTGGGGAGTCCGCATGAGACGTGATACATCCTTCATATTACACTGTGGGACAAGTACATCCCCATCTTCTTCCTGGAGAGGATAAAACAAAGGACAATGTAAACTGGAGGGTGGACACCTACCAGTGACTTGGCTTATTGAATGAAAGTGTTGCTAGATTTAAAAAGCCTCCCACTTGAACAAAGCAAGCAACCACCCAGGAAGAAGGGATAAGTAATGTGAGTTATCTACGAGATGGGAAGGTTTCCTCTACATTCTGGGAGCCCATCCCAGTCTTTTTGGCAAAGGTCAAGAAAACCTGCTGAGGAATAACCAGCATGAAGATGCAGCCACAGTGAAGCCCAGAGTGAGGTCACCAAGGACCCAGGTAGGGGGAGGGTCAAGTCTACTGAGCTGAGCATCAGCCTCACTTGGCCTGCAGGCTGGTTGTTCCTTCACAGCCCTCTCCCCGCCTCCTGCAAGAGGGACAGGAAGTGAGAACTCTGAATTCTTTGGCAGGTGGACCAATACAAGAATTAATGTGTTATCAAAGAAATGCCATCTCATGTCCATTAGGATGATTACTAGCAAAAAAAAAAGACGAAAATAACAAATGCTGGCAAGCATGTGGAGAGACTGAACCCTTGTGCACTACTGGAAAAGGCAAAATTGAAAATAGTGTGGCCTTTCTGCAAAATATTAAAAGTAGAAACCACCGTGTATGTGTGTGTGTGTGTGTGTGTGCGCGCGTGCACTTAGTCACTTCAGTCATGTCCAACACTGCAATCCCATGGACTGTAGCCCGCCAGGCTCCTCTGTCCGTGGAATTGTCCAGGCAAGAATACGGAGTGGGTTGCCCTGCCCTCCTCCAGGGAATCTTCCCAACCCAAGGACCAAACCCAGGTCTCCCACATTGCAGGCGGATTCTTTACCATCTGAGCCACGGGGAAGCCCAGAACTACTCCGTGCTAAGTCACTTTAGTCGTGTCCAACTCTTTGCAACCCCACGGTATAGCCCTCCAGGCTCCTCTGTCCCTGGGATTCTCCAGGCAAGAATACTGGAGGGGGTTGCCATTTCCTCCTCCAGAACTACTATACGATCCAACAATTCCACTTTGTATCCAAAAGAACTGAAAGCAGAAACGCAACAGATATGAGTACATTTATGTTCACAGCAGCATTATTCACCGCAGCCAAAATGTGGAAGCAATTCAAATGCCCACCAAGGGGTGAATGAATAAACAAAATGCTGTGCTTACAAACAATGGAATATTATCCTGCCTGAAAAACAAAAGCACATACTACAGCATGAACAAAACTTGAGGACACTATGCTAAGCAAAATAAGTCTATCACAAAAAGACAAATACAATATTATCCCGCTTACGTGAGGTCCCTGCTACTGTTCCTAAGTCGCTTCAGTCGTGTCCGACTCTGTGCGACCCCATAGACAGGGGTCCACTGTCTCTAGGATTCTCCAGGCAAGAACACTGGAGTGGGTTGCCATTGCCTTCTCCAATGCATGAAAGTGAAAAGCAAAAGTGAAGTCGTTCAGTCGTGCCCAACTCTTAGCGACCCCATGGACTGCAGCCTACCAGGCTCCTCCGTCCATGGGATTTTCCAGGCAAGAGTACTGGAGTGGGGTGCCATCGCCTTCTCTGCAAGAGGTCCCTAAGAGTAGTCAAACTCAGAGACAGAAAGTAGAGCCAAGGTTACCAGGGGCCGGGTCACTGTGGGGAGACACATGGCGAGTTGTTGTCTAAAGGATACAGAATTTCAGCTTAGGAAGATGAAGTGAGTTTTGGAGACTGGTTCCAGAATTATGTAAGCTTAATGCCACTAAGCTGTACACTTTAAAATGGTTTGTTGTTGTTTAGTCACTAAGTTGTGTCTGACTCCAGCGACCCCATGGACTGTAGCCTGCCAGGCTCCACTGTCCATGGAATGGCCAATTTTGTTATATGTATTTGGCCACAATTAAAAAAAAAAATCATTATTTCATTGAAAAGAAAGAAAGAAATGCCAACTGATTTAGAACGAAGTTTTGCCACCTTCCCACATTTGTTGGCTGGAGTCTGTGGTTAGGAGCCAGCTCTGAGCTGAGCCTCCAGGGAATTTGTGCGAATCAGCAGGCACTCCTGGGAGTCCACATTAGTCCCAGCCAGGCAGGACAGCCTAGTGATTGAGATCACGGCTGATCAAGTTAAACAGTCGGGGGTCCCAGCGCCTCCACCCTGCTACATTGCCCTGGGCAAGTTACTCAGCTAGAGCTTAATTCTAATTGTAAAATGGGGTAATAATAGCTCATTCCACATAAGACTGCTGTGAGAATTAAGTAAAAACAACACATGAAACAAAGAACAATGTGCAATGTGTTACCACTTGGCCAGGAAACGGAAAATATATGTTTATATTCAGATTTTCTTGTTTATGCATAAATATCTGAGTTCAGTTAGTTCAGTTCAGTCACCCAGTCATGTCCAACTCTTTGTGACCCCATGGGCTGCAGCACACCAGGCTTCCCTGTCGATTACCAAGTCCCGGAGCCTGCTCAAACTAATGTCCATAGAGTGGATGATGCCATCCAACCATCTCATCCTCTGTTATCCCCTTCTCCTCTGGCCTTCAATCTTCCCCAGTATCAGGGGAACTAATGAGTCAGTTCTTCACATCAGATGGCTAAAGTACTGGAGCTTCAGCTTCAGCATCAGTCCTTCCAATGAATCTTCAGGACTGATTTCCTTTAGGATTGACTGGTTTGATCTCCCTGTAGTCCAAGGGACTCTCAAGAGTCTTCTCCAACACATTTTTTTCTCCAAAAATCTGAGAGGATATACAATAAATGAATAGTGTACACTGACTATGCCAAAGCCTTTGACTGTGTGGATCACAATAAACTGTGGAAAATTCTGAGAGATGGGAATACCAGACCACCTGACCTGCCTCTTGAGAAACCTATATGCAGGTCAGGAAGCAACAGTTAGAACTGGACACGGAACAACAGACTGGTTCCAAACAGGAAAAGGAGAACGTCAAGGCTGTATATTGTCACCCTGCTTATTTAACTTCTATGCAGAGTACATCATGAGAAATGCTGGACTGGAGGAAGCACAAGCTGAAATCAAGATTGCTGGGAGAAATAACAACCTCAGATATGCAGATGACACCACCCTTATGGCAGAAAGTGAAGAACAAAAGAGCCTCTTGATGAAAGTGAAAGAGGAGAGTGAAAAAGTTGGCTTAAAGCTCAACATTCAGAAAACTAAGATCATGGCATCTGGTCCCATCACTTCATGGCAAATAGATGGGGAAACAGTGGAAACAGTGAGAGACTTTATTTTGGGGGGCTCCAAAATCACTGCAGATGATGACTGCAGCCATGAAATTAAAAGATGCCTACTCCTTGGAAGGAAAGTTATGACCAACCTAGACAGCATATTAAAAAGCAGAGACATTACTTTGTCAACAAAGGTCTGTCTAGTCAAAGCTATCGTCTTGCCAGTAGTCATGTATGGATGTGAGAGTTGGACTTTAAAGAAAGCTGAGCACAGAAGAATTGATGCTGTTGAACTGTAGAGTTGGAGAAGACTCTTGAGAGTCCCTTGGACTGCAAGGAGATCCAGCCAGTCCATCCTAAAGGAGATCAGTCCTGAGTGTTCGTTCACTGGAAGAACTGATGTTGAAGCTGAAATTCCAATACCTTGGCCACCTGATGGGAAGAGCTGACTCATCTGAAAAGACCCTGATGCTAGGAGGGATTGGGGGCAGGAGGAGAAGGGGACACCAGAGGATGAGGTGGTTAGACAGCATCACCGACTCAATGGACATGAGTTTGGGTAAACTCTGGGAGTTGGTGATGGAAATCCCAAAGTGTTGGACACAACTGAGCAACTGAACTGAACTGAACATCCGTGCTAAGTTGCTTCAGTCGTGTCTGACTCTTTGTGATCTCATGGACTGTAGCCTGCCAGGCCTCTCTGTCCATGGGATTCTCCAGGCAACAATACTGGAGTGGGTTGCCATGCCCTCCTCCAGGGGATCTTCCTGACCGAACCCACATCTCTTAAATCTCCTGCATTGACAGGAGTGTTCTTAATCAGTAGTGCCACGTGGGAAGCAGTTATTATTTATGTCTTTGGGAGGTGGTAACTCAGTGGAAGGGAGAGGGAAGTTTTTTATCAAATATCTCATAGTTATGCATTGTGATGTGTTACCTATTAAGATACATACATGCAGATTATTATCTGTTAAAAAATTAACTAAAATGTCAAAAGACAAAGCTTATAGAGTGTGCATCAGTCAATCCAGGTTAATTATCAGGATGATAACCATCTTCAGACATTACCCTTACATCTAAATTTCTCAGCCAGATAGCAAAATCCCTGGAAGGTACCTTGGAATCTTCTTAGAATCTTGAAGATTCAAGACTTTCCATGGCTGGTCCAGAACTCCCAAGATACTTTCCAGATCTAAAACTCTACTCTGCTGAGGCATGATCCTGCTGTTCTCAAAGCTGATATCTAGTCAAAACAATACTGGTGCAAACCACTAAAACAAAAATGCAAAATCAGGATAAGTGGCCAGTCCTTGTCCTGAGAATCCCAGTTGAAGATGGGAGGAGAATGAGACCTGGCAAAAGGAAAGGGCAGGAAGTTTCCTTTAAATAAAAATGTGAGTATGACCCCTCTCCCATTTTTGCTCACCTAACTCCATCATCCCTTCCCCAGCTGTTTCTGGCTAAACATCTGTTGTAAAGGTGGTTGTTCAGTCAATAATTCGTGTCCGACTCTGTGATCCCATGAATTACAGCATGCTTGTACTATCTAGTTTTGGCAGTCAACAATCTAGACTGAACAGACTTAGCTTAAAAAGCCTCCACCTGGGCTTCCCTGGTGGCCCAGTGGTTAAGAATCAACCTTCCAATGCAGGGGGTGCGGGTTTGATCCCTGGTCAGGGAACTAAGATGCTTCATGCAGTGAGGCAACTGAGCCTGCAGGTTACAACTAAGACTCTACACAGCCAAAACTAAACAATAAAAATAAAAAGCCCTCACCAAAAAAGGCAAAATTACACGACACCAGGCCCAGAGGCAGAATATGCCCCAGCAGCAAGTTCCTGCTTCCCCAGCTGCCCACCTCCTCAAGGGCAAAATAGCAGACCCTGCATCTAAACAGCGGTGGCATATTGGACTGTCCTCTGGGGTGGGCCAGCTATGCCACACCGCACAAGCTCGCCATAGGAGAATAAGAACACCTGATCAAAGGCGCTCTTTCCATGCCTCTGATTTCAAGCTCTCACCAGCATCCATCATCTGGCCTTAGCGTCCCCACCAGCACAAAAAGGAGAAAAAGTTACTAAACAGCGCTGCTGTTATAACTAACCCAGAGGGCAACAAGAGGCAGGCAGCTGCTTGCGATGTATTCTCATGTACAACACAGGCTGCCTTGTTGGGCAGTAAGTTATTTAAGTTATCTGCATTTTTATACCTTATCCTGTGCAGGAACAATTGGTTCCACTTGGGTGCACAGGAATATAGAAAAGAGAAGAAACACATCGTGATGTTAGTATTGGGAGCATTCAGACCATCCAAGGCTGATCAATAGAGACACTATCTTGGATGCAAAGTTGTTCCCTCCCTGCCAAGCTGTTGCTCGTGGTGTTTTTAGTCCATGTATCGTGTTCACCTATTATTAATTCTCAAAGATTTTTTTCTTAATTACGGAGGATCAAGCCTTTCAAAAAATAATTAATTACAAAACCTACTTAATATTCAGAGGTGTCATGCAAGCCTATAACTGGCATTCTCTGTTGGTGGTTTAATTAGACAAGGAAATGCAAAAAGCTGTCACTTGAGGGTGGGTGGCTGCAGGGGAGGGGAGCCCAGCACTACCAGTTGGCCATCTGTACCAGACACAAAAGCACGACTCTTCAGCTGGCCTCCCTCACAGGAAGCTCCCCATTTTTACCAGCTCATCCATTGACAATTCCTTTCTGCAGCGTGTAGCTGGAAGGCAGAAGATACTTGGGTCCTATCATTTCAAATGCAATAATTCATGGATGTGGAAAAACAATTAAAAACACGGGGTGCCTCAGTTTCTCCATCTGAAAAATACAATTCAGAATGTCATCCATCCATATGCCTCCCAGAACAACAGCTGCTGAACATTTTTTTTTTTTTTTTTTACAAATGGCCAGAAACGTGCCAAGTAACAAAACTGGCCCCATGTTACACATTTTCATCTAAATATGCTGGCAAGAAATAGAAAAGCTTCTTAATTTTACTTAGCAATCAAATGTGGTTTGTTTTTGAGTGAGTTTTTCCAATTTGTGGCTTTTCCATGCCATTTCTCCTCCCCCAATTTTTAAAAACATCTTTGACCATCTGCTCTCTAGATAATTCTCTTTTCTTTAATATTGTCATTAGATGGTAAGCAATAGTAACACCAAGAATCATCATAGTTCACTGTATACTCACATTTAGTCCTTACAACTCAGTGAGGTAGGTATTATTTTTTTATCATTATTAATACCATATTACAGATGAAACTGAAGCTTAGAGAGTTTAGATAACCTGGCTGGAACCCCACAAAATTAAGTAGAAAATTAAGAATTAAAACTCAGGCCAGTGTGACTCCGATTCCCATAGGATTATTTTTGCTGTTCTCCCAAAGAAGGCGGGGGAGAAATCCATAAACATACATACAAGCATGGTCAGGATTTCTACTAGTCAGCAATTATTATAAAATATGGGAATAACAAAAATTACTTCATAAAAGAAAACGCATTCTAAAGAAAATGTGGTTATCTTGTATTGGCTCTTGGAACAGAAAAAAGACATTAGTGGAGAAACTGATGAAATCTGAATAAAATTTGAGTGGTTTTCTTTAAAGAAAAAAACAAAAAACCACTTCTAAGGAACTCTTGACATCTGTACCCAAAACTAAAGATACTTGAGGCTGAGCCAGATTTCTGAGGTCTGGGTCTCTAACCAGTCCCACAAAGTGAGAAGCACTAGATGATACCTTTAGCATTTGTTTTTAATATTTACTTATTTATTTGGCTGCACCAAGTCTTGGTTATGGCATGCAGGATCTTTAGTTGTGGGAGTCTATTAGTTGCAGCATGTGCGATCTAGTTCTCCAACCAGGGACTGAACTGGGGGTCCCTGTATTGGGAGCACAGAACCTTAACCACTGGCACCTTTAGCAATATTTTTGCTTATAAACAAAGACAAGGGAAAAATATAAAAGTGATATCATACAGTATATGTCTTTCTCTGCCTGACTTATTTCATTAAGCATGACACCCTCCAGGTCCAGCCATGCTGTTGCAAATGGCAAAGTTTCATTCTTTTTTATGACTGAGTAGTATTCTGATGTGTGTGTGTGTACCACATATTGTTTTTTTTTTTTATTTTGAACCATTTTTATTTGTTCGTTTATTCAGTCATCAATGGAATAACATAATTTTCCCAGGGAAGTTTATACATAATATCGTGTGAAAAAGACAAATGTATAAGGAGAAAGAGACTGTATAGTGGTTTTCATTATGGAGTCTATGGTCACTTTTTTCTCCTTTTTTTATATTAGAACTAATAAATGAATGTAATAAAACAGAAACAGACTCACAGATATAGAGAACAAACTGGTGGTTACCACTGAGGAGGGGGAAGAGGGGAGAGGCAAGATGGGATAGGGGATTAAAATGTACAAACTACCGTGCATAAAGTAAATAAGCCACAAGGACATACTGTGCAGCACAGGAAATACAGCTCATATATTTTAACAACTTTAAATGGAATATAATCGATAAAGTTTTTGAATCACTATGCTGTATACCTGAAACTAACACAATATCGTAAATCAGCCACACTGCAATTAAAAAAGGACAAAGAAAATAAAATACACTTGCACAAAATTCAAGATACATTAAAAATTTATAATTTAATTAAAGAATTTTTGGTAGATTAGCAAGCGTTTTCCTTCATGATATTTTTGGCTTATGTACAGAATTTTGATGTAACTATATAATGGGGAATTAGCTGATTTCCAGTGGCACTGTATTATTGAATAAGCATTTTCAATTTTGTTTTGACAATGGACTTAAATCAAATCTAAATGAACTTTAAAACAAAAGCTGGAAAGAATCACATGATGTTTCAGAAGGCCGAAACAAACTGAACCCAAATATCAAATTTTTCCTGACTCACAAACCCTGCCAAAGTGTTGTGCTCAGTTCAGTTCAGTTCAGTTCAGTCGCTCAGTCGTGTCCGACTCTTTGCGACCCCATGAATCGCAGCACGCCAGGCCTCCCTGTTCATCACCATCTCTCGGAG
>SJYT01020240.1:424825-434879 GCA_006410635.1 Cephalophus harveyi | reverse complement strand
TCACCTCCACTAGCTTTGTTCGTAGTGATGCTTTCTAAGGCCCACTTGACTTCACATTCCAAGATGTCTGGCTCTAGATGAGTGATCACATCATCATGATTATCTGGGTCGTGAAGATCTTTTTTGTACAGTTCTTCTGTGTATTCTTGCCACCTCTTCTTAATATCTTCTGCTTCTGTTAGGTCCATACCATTTCTGTCCTTTATCGAGCCCATCCTTGCATGAAATGTTCCCTTGGTATCTCTAATTTTCTTGAAGAGATCTCTAGTCTTTCCCATTCTGTTGTTTTCCTCTATTTCTTTGCATTGATCACTGAAGAAGGCTTTCTTATCTCTTCTTGCTATTCTTTGGAACTCTGCATTCAGGTGCTTATATCTTTCCTTTTCTCCTTTTCTTTTCGCCTCTCTTCTTTTCACAGCTATTTGTAAGGCCTCCCCAGACAGCTATTTTGCTTTTTTGCATTTCTTTTCCATGGGGATGGTCTTGATCCCTGTCTCCCGTACAATGTCACGAACCTCATTCCATAGTTCTTCAGGCACTCTATCTATCAGATCTAGGCCCTTAAATCTATTCCTCACTTCCACTGTATAATCATAAGGGATTTGATTTAGGTCATACCTGAATGGTCTAGTGGTTTTCCCTACTTTCTTCAATTTAATTCTAAATTTGGCAATAAGGAGTTCATGATCTGAGCCACAGTCAGCTCCTGGTCTTGTTTTTGTTGACTATATAGAGCTTCTCCATTTTTGGCTGCATAGAATATAATCAATCTGATTTCGGTGTTGACCATCTGGTGATGTCCACGTGTAGAGTCTTCTCTTGTGTTGCTGGAAGAGGGTGTTTGCTATGACCAGTGCATTTTCTTGGCAAAACTCTATTAGTCTTTGCCCTGCTTCATTCTGCATTCCAAGTAACAACACAAAAAGCAGTAGCTGGACTCAGATGGACACATTTACCTATCAAAAACAGGGTCATCAAAATATTCTCTGCACTGGCTCTAAAAATTCATTCAAGTCCATACATTCTATGGGAAGCTACATATACTTGGTATAGGGCCCAACTCGAGCTCACTTCTATAAAGGTTGGAACAGATTTTTCCCTTGTCTTTATTTATAAGCAAAAAGAATGCTAAAGGGGACTTCCCTGGTGGTCCAGTGGCTAAGATTCTGTGCTCCTGATACACGTGGTTCCGGTTCGATCCCTGGTTAGAGAACTAGATCTCACATGCTACAACTAAGTGTTAGCATGTTGTAACTAAGAATCCCACAACTAAAGACCCCACATGCCACAGCAAAGATCGAACATCCCACACGCCACAACTAAGACCAGGCGCAGCCAAATAAATAAATGTTTTCAAAAATACTAAAAGTATATCCTGCTCACTTCACAGGACTAGTTAGAGGCCCAGCCCTCGGAAATCTGACTCAGCCTCAAGTAATATTAAGTTCCTTTTGAGCTTCGAGCACCAAAGGACTTCAGGTTTTAGGTGGAAGGTCTGAAATGGAAATCAACCTAATTAGCCTATGACCTCCCTATCCACTGATTAGTCAAAGCCCGACTACATCTCCAAGGAAGCTCCAGATGTAATCTGGTGTGGCCGCCTCCTTTCATTCTTAAGAGGTCCAAACCCAGGACCACCTGAGAGCAGGCCTGGCCTCCCTCACTATCAATGTATCCTTAAAATCTGGTATCAGGAGACATCTTTGGAAACCAAGAGAGCTCCAGTCATGCAGGAGAGTTGCTGGCAGACGCTTGGAGTTTGATTTTGGTAGAGTGAGAACTGCTTTCAAATCCTTGAGGTATCAAGCTTATAGCCAAGGGACTATAAGCATTTAAGCGAAAGATCTAAAACTGTAATTTACTAATGGCTAACCTTGTGAAGTTTTGTGACTTACAAACAACCAGTCTGATGGATCTGATCAGTGAATTCTCTGACTCTGTGGCTTTAATAGCATCAGCACCGGAGGCTTCCCAGGTGGTGCTGGTAGTGAAGGATCCACCTGCCAAGGCAGGAGACGTAACAGACGCAGGGTCAATTCTTGGATCAGGAAGATCCCCTGGAGGGGGGCAGGGCTGCCCACTCCAGTATTCTTGCCTGGAGAATCCCATGGACAGAGGAATCTGCTGGGCTACAGTCCATAGAGTTGGAAGGAGTCACACGTGACTGAAGCAACTCAGCACACAGGCACCAAGTGATCTGGACCCAAGAGATGCATAGACAGGGTGAGGTGGCAGGGGCCAGGGCATGTCTGTAAACTCCCTGATGTGAAATTCACTGTGTATGTGCATTTCTCTGGGTAGAAGTTCCCAACTTTTCATTCTGAAAAGAGTCCCTAAATCACTCTATATGAGCCATGTATGGTTATGGAACCAAAGAGTATTTGAATTGATAGGTATGTTTTTCAGATGCTTTTATAGACTGAATGGTTGTTGTGCAATCAAGAAGTCATATCTGAATCTTTGCAACCCAATGGACTACAGCACACCAGGCTTTCCACTGTCCTCCACTGTCTTGCAGGGTTTCCTCAAATTCATGTCCATTGAGTCAGTGATGCTATCTAACCATCTCAATGAATTATGCCCCTCCAAATATTCATAAGTATTTAAATATATAAAGAAGGCTGAGTGCCAAAGAATTGATGCTTTCAAACTGTGGTGCTGGAGAAAACTCTTGGGAGTCCCGTGGACAGAAAGGAGATCAAAGCAGTCAATCCTAAGGGAAATCAACCTCAAATATTCATTAGGAGGACTAATGCTGAAGCTATTGCTCTAATACTTTGGCCACCTGATGCAAAGAGCTGAGTCGCTAGCAAAGACCCTGACACTGGGAAAGACTGAAGGCAGAAGGAGAAGGGACCAACAGAGGATGAGATGGTTGGATGGCATCATCAACTCAATGGGCATGAGTTTGAGCAAACGCCAGGAGATGGTGAAGGACAGGGAAGCCTGGCGTGCTGCAGTCCATGGGATCACAAAGATTCAGACACAACTTAGCAACCGAACGACAACAACAACAAATATTCGTACGCTGAAGTCTTAACCCCCAGTATCTCAAAATGTGATCGCAAATTGAGATAGGATCTTTAGAGACAATTAAGGTAAAATAAGATCATTAGGATGGGCCCTAATACAACATGACCAGCATCCTTAATCCTTATAAGAAGCAGAAATTTGGACGTGGACACCAACAGAGGAAAGACTGTGTGAACACACATGGCAAAGAGACCTATTAGAGGGAAACAACTTTGCCAACACCGTGATCTCAGAGTTCTAGCCTCCAGAATTGTGAGAAACCAAATTTGTTGTTTAAACCACCCAGTCTGTGTATACTTATGGCAGCCCTAGCAAACTAACACAGATGCTTAGTGTATTCACTTCAGAGTGCATATTCCTATGGTCAGGAAAAAAACAAAAGACTATTTGCAAGTAGAAAGTTTCCAGAGCTTGTGCTTCTTTTACATACAGAAAAAATTAAATGTGTTCATCTACTTAAATAATGCATTCTTGGAAAAAGTGAAGAACATAAGAATTATTTTTGCTCAGCTCCCTTAAGAACCAGGGAAGGAACAGAACGGCAAACTGTTGGCCACACTCCCACACTCCCTTCCTCTCTCTTTTCATGGGTGTCCTCTGAACTCTATTGAGAAACACATGCATGTGTACACGCATGCTCAGTTGTTTTGTGACCCCTTGGGCTGTAGCCTGCCAGGCTCCTCTGTCCATGGGATTTCCCAGGCAAGAATACTGGAGAGGGTTGTCATTTCCTTCTCCAGGGGATCTTCCCAGTCCAGGGGTTGAACCCACATCTCCTGCATCTCCTACATGGGCAGATGGATTCTTTATTAGTGAGCCACCAAGGAAGCCCTTGTTGATAAACACACTGTGTTTGAAATGCTATTTATTTTTTAAACAAATCAATATGTGATTATTATAAGTAAATTTACAAATAGAGGTAAGCAAAAGGAGAAAAATAGAACTTCCTACAACCCAGACATAACAACTGTTAATATTTTTATTGCTGCTAGATCTCATCATAATAGTTTCCATGCAACTATGAAATCATGTTGTCTTCTCCAAATAAACAAGTTCATTTTACAGATTACTCAATAATATGTGACATGTAAAACTGTCAAAATTATTTTGAAAAATTACTAATGAATGGTCATCAGTGAAGAATGTGAGCAATAATTATTTACAGAGATTATATTTCTAGGAGACCGAAAAGTGTGGTTTAATCAATCCAAATCCATAAACACTTCTGGCAAAACAAAACTAAGGACAGGGTTAGTGGGAAGCCTTTGGCATCATCTTCCTAGGGAAGGGACATCATTGTATACATGTGTATTAAAAGAGGAGAAAACACTCAAGTATTAAATCATGAAATAAATGAAGATGCTATTATTACGAACAAGACTCTGTCCTGGCTGGGTACCACTTTGGCTTATAGACTATGCAGACTGTTCACCCAAGTCTCTTGACCCTGATGACAGGGTCCCTTTACCTGTCTCTTATACACATCTTGTAAATAATTATTTTAATAACTCATACATGCATAAAGCTTTACTAACCAACAAGAATACTGAAGCTTTTCAATATCAAACAACACTATCATTTTACTAATGTGGGCACATATGAAAATACATAGGCATGAAGGGACATTCATGCAAGAAATAATTAAGTATGTAAGAAAAGGACAAAACAACTTTTAAAAGGAAATGGGAGATATTACTTAATATCTGATTGAAATATTAGAAACAATTTCCTAAGGAAAACTATGAAAGAGCTACAACTCAAAAATGGAAATCATATAGAATTATTGTCTACTAATGCAATTTGTGAAATAATTCTATTTTTTCAGTCATTTTTAAATTATTCCCTCATATAATTCTGCTTCTAAAAGTTTAGTATAGCACTCTAGTTTGAAACTGCATAAATCTGATCTCTTTGGTGAGCAAATTTTTAATGAAATATGCATTTTAAACTACCCTGTAATTTTTTCTTTTGTATATTTCTCAGGTTTTTATCTTGAACAATTACACATCTATAGAAAAGTTGCAAATATAATAAAAGAATTTTTTTTCTGAACTGTTTCAGAAACTGCCAAAATGATACCCATCACCTCTGAATACCTTAGTATATATTTCCTACAAATAAGATGTGCTGTGTTGTGTTTAATCACTCAGTCGTGTCCAACTCTTTGCAACCCCATAGACTATAGCCTACCAGGCCCCTCTGTCCATGGGGATTCTCCAGGCAAAAATACTGGAATCGGTTGCCATGCCCTCCTCCAGGGAATGTTCCCAACCCAGGGATCGAACCCAGGTCTCCAGCATTGCAGGTGGATTCTGAACTGTCTGAGCCACCAAACAAGATAATTAGCCTATGTAGCCCCAAAATACCTATCAAAATCAGGAAATTAACATTAATACGTCACAACCACCTGATCCACATAACCCTTTCAAGTTTAACCAATTTTCCCAATAAGTCATTTATAGCAAGAAGATCCAGTCTGGAATCATATGCTGCATTTATTTGTCATGCCTCTTTAGTTTCTAGCAGTCTGAAATGATGCCGTCTTTCTGTCATTTTCAAGACCTTGACACTTTTTGCATTTTATTTTTTGGTATGAAGGAGTAGGATTTATTCCAGAGACTCGAGAATGGCTCAACATCCACAAATCAATCAATGCGACACACCACATGAACAAAATGAAAGACAGAAATATGATCATCTGAATAGATGCACAAAAAACGCTTGACAAAATTCAACATCCATTCACGACAAAAATGCTCAACAAAGTGTATCGAGTGAATATACCACAGCACAACAAAGGCCCTACATGACAAGTCCACAACCGATATCCACAGTCCACAGTGAAAGGCTGAAAGACTTTCTTTTTCTGTTTTTGTCCATGCCAACCAACCTCATTTGTTATTAAAATGTTGCTTTTGTATTTCCTTTTTTCCATTTTTATTTTAACAAGAACTTGACACTTTTAAAGATAAATGTTTGTTTTGTTTCATCTTAAGAATGTGCCTTAATTTGCTTTGCCCAATGTTTCCTCATGATTAGATTCAGGTCACGCATCTGGGCCCATACATTTTTATACTCTACTCGGCCCATACGTTTTTATACTCTACTCATAAGGAAATAAATTGGTTCCTGGAAATATCTACCAAAATGTTAAATGCACATACCTTCCACTGCAAGAATTTATTCTGAGATTTTATCCACAAATATCTTGAACAATCCACATAAACATAAATACAAGAATGCAGACTGCAGTATTTTTTCTTAGAACAAAACCTTGGAAACAACCAAATGAGCATCAAAAGCAACTAGTAAATAAATTATGGCATAGGTACATACCATACTACTGTGTACAATAGAGTAACATGTACACAGCTATGTAAAAACAGGTCTAAGGTTTGATTTGTCAATTTGTTAATTGACAGAGCAAGATGGAGACCATCACATTCAGGATAATCCCATGTGAAAGGTGATATGGGGAAAGTACTTTAAGGGATATTCTATATTTTTCTGTATATACAGAAACTTTCTGAAGGATACACAAGACATTTGTTAAGAGTAGAAAACTCTGGAAGTGAGCAGTGTGGGAAGGCCTTCCGTGTAGTTTTTTTACCAAAAACAAGCATAATTTTTATAAGTAAAATATCTACATCAAGTTAATCAATCTTATTAATGTCCCAAAGGTAAGGAACATTTCCTGGCATTTGATCAGTTATTTCCAAATACTTCACATGTGGCCTATAGTATTGCCAAACTTGCCTTTGCCTGTAGCTTCCTCCCTAATTTTGTCATTACCTGGGTAGAGCCTTCATAGAGAACTATGAGTTTCATGAAATTGAAGATTCCTATTGTAAAAGTGTGTTTTCTACACAGGCTACATTGTATATGGGGGTAAACTTCAGGAAATGATGGGGGTGGGACAGTTCTAAATAACTCATTTTCATTTAGCTCAAAATTCAAGAAAATCCTTTTTTGTAGTTAATCTATATCTCTAATACACAGGGAGACTTCATATAATCAAAGCTCATTTATAATTAAGTCCATAAAAGCTCTATGGACTTAATTATAAATTATAAGACATTACACCATAAAACTCCTAGAAGAGAGAATAGGCAAAACATTATCTGACATAAATTATACCAATGTTTCTGTAGGTCAGTTTCCCAAAGCAATAGAAGTAAAAGCAAAAATAAACATCTGGAACCTAATCAAACTTATAAGCATTTGCACAGCAAAGGGAATCATAAACAAAAAGAAAAGACAATCTTCAGCCTGGGAGAAAATATTTGCAAATGATACAAGGGCTTAATTTCCAAAATATACAAAGAGTCCACACAACTCAACAACAAAGAAACACAAATAGCCCAATTAAAAAATGGGCAGAAGACCTAAATACATATTTCTTCAAAGAAGACATACAGATGGCCAACAGACTCATGAAAAGATGTTCAATATCACAAATTATTAAAGAAATGCAAACCAAAACTACAGTGCAATACCGCCTCACATTAACCAGAAGAGCCATTATTAATAAGTCAACAAATAATAAATGCTCAAGAGGGTGTGGGGAAAAGAGAACCCTCCTCCTACATTGTTGCTGGGAAGGTAAACTGGTGTAGCCACTATGGAAAACATCATGGGGGTGGGAAGGATTCAGAGTTTGGGGTTAATAGATGCAAACTATTCTAAACGTAGAATGGATAAACAAGGTCTTACTATACAGTACAGGGAGCTATATTCAACACTCTGTGATAAACCATAATGGAAAAAAATATGAAAAAAATGTATATATATGTGTGTGTGTGTGTGTGTATTAATATATATATAACTGCTATAGGTGTTGTCCATATACCTTTGAAACTGGGATGGGAGCCTCAGAAGATGTCCCAGTGGAACACTTAAGAGCAAAATATTCTTTCTTGCTCCCATTGTGTAAGAGCAGCTGTATTACCACCTGAAGATCAGATGTCAAGGTGGTGACACCCTTTCTTACCTGCTCGTCACAGTGATTTGAAAACAGGTTAATAAAATATTCTACATTGGAAGCTACACTAGCCAAAAACAGCGTTGAATTGATTGCCTTACTCTGAACAGGTAGGGCAGGCAGTCATGTAATGAAAAGTCAATAGTAAACTTCAGAAAGAGATTCTAATTTTTAAAATATTTAACACAGGATAAATGAGGCATTTTAAATCAATGAGGAAAAGATGTAATATGTGTTGGGCTAACCGCTGATCATTTGGGGAAAAGAATCAATTTCATCCAGGGCTGATATTCAGCAGAAAAACTACCAGTCTGACCAGTTTCCATGACTGACATTCATTCTGATCAGTCAGCACTCAGGGCATACTGGTTGTTAAATATTTTGAACATCATCCCTGGCTTCATCTCTCCATGATAATGAAGGAAATTCCTAATGGAATTAAAGTGTAAAAACTTTAAATCAAACTCTAAAAGCATGGAAATATATACTTGAATATTTACATAATATTGAATGAAAGACTTTCAAAGTATGGCCTCAAGAGCAGATACCATTTCTAAAAGGATTGAAATTTTGATTAAATAAAAATTGTAAACTCTTTAGAAAGTATAATGTGAAATGCAAAAAGGCAAACAGCAATTTGAGAAAAATATTTCCAACATGTACAAGAGGTACGTGATTTTATTCTCAATACATAAAAAGCTACTTCAGTCAATTTTTAAAGAGGTCAGTTATTAAAGAGCCAATGGAAAGAATGAGTGAGTGAGTGAAGTCGCTCAGTCGTGTCCGACTATTTGCGACCCCATGGACTGTAGCCTACCAGGTTCCTCCCTCCATGGGATTCTCCAGGCAAGAGTACTGGAGTGGGTTGCCATTTGCTTCTCCAGGGGATCTTCCCAACCCAGGGATCGAACACTGGTCTCCTGCATTCCAGGCAGACACTTTAACCTCTGAGCCACCAGAGAAGACCCTTAATGGAAAGAATAAGCTAAAAATATAATTTCATAACTTCATCAGGAAAATAAATATAAATAGGCAATAACAAACAAATATTTAACCTCTCTAACAATTAAGGAAAATCAAATTAAGACAAATACTATGTTTAATTATTAAATTAGCAAAGCTTTTTTAAATATGGTAAGACCAGTGTTGGTGAGAGTTCAGGAAACTGGGAATTCTTATTTATAACTGGTAAGAGATTTAAAGTGTCCTAATCTTTCCAGGGCTGATCTCCTCATGCAAAGAGCTGACTCACTGGAAAAGATTCTGATGCTGGGAGGGATTGCGGGCAGGAGGAAAAGGGGATGACAGAGGATGAGATGGCTGAATGGCATCACCGACTCGATGGACGTGAGTCTGAGTGAACTCTGGGAGTTGGTGATGGACAGGAAGGCCTGGCGTGCTGCGATTCATGGGGTCACAAAGAGTCAGACACAACTGAGCAACTGAACTGAACTGTATCTTTCCAGAAGCTTTAAAAATCTTTTAAAAATGCACATACCAAAAACCCCATCCAGCTCTGTGAAAAAAGAACATAAGACATATGCATAATGTTCTAACAAACTAGGATGGCAATTTTTCCAGGTTTATTGAGATATAATAAACATGTAAGTTTAAGGTATATGTGTGATAATTTGATATATGTATTTGAAATGATTATTACAGTAAGGTTAGTGAACACATCCATCACCTCATAGCTATCTTTGTGTATATATGTGTGTATGTGTGTGTTTATAATGAGAACATTTAAGATCTCTTCTCTTAGCAAGGTTAAAGTATATAATACATTAGCATTAACTACCATCACTATTCTCTATATTCAGTTCAGTTCAGTCGCTCAGTCGTGTCCGACTCTTTGCGACCCCATGAATCGCAGCACGCCAGGCCTCCCTGTTCATCACCATCTCCCGGAGTTCACTCAGACTCACGTCCATCGAGTCCGTGATGCCATCCAGCCATCTCATCCTCGGTCGTCCCCTTCTCCTCCTGCCCCCAATCCCTCCCAGCATCAGAGTCTTTTCCAATGAGTCAACTCTTCGCATG
>SJYT01020240.1:408043-422851 GCA_006410635.1 Cephalophus harveyi | reverse complement strand
GCATTGCCTTTCTTTGGAATTGGAATGAAAACTGACCTTTTCCAGTCCTGTGGCCACTGCTGAGTTTTCCAAATTTGCTGGCAGATTGAGTGCAGCACTTTCACAGCATCATCTTTCAGGATTTGAAACAGCTCAACTGGAATTCCATCACCTCCACTAGCTTTGTTCGTAGTGATGCTTTCTAAGGCCCACTTGACTTCACATTCCAAGATGTCTGGCTCTAGATTAGTGATCACATCATCATGATTATCTGGGTCGTGAAGATCTTTTTTGTACAGTTCTTCTGTGTATTCTTGCCACCTCTTCTTAATATCTTCTCCTCCTGTTAGGTCCATACCATTTCTGTCCTTTATCGAGCCCATCCTTGCATGAAATGTTCCCTTGGTATCTCTAATTTTCTTGAAGAGATCTCTAGTCTTTCCCATTCTGTTCTTTTCCTCTATTTCTTTGCATTGATCGCTGAAGAAGGCTTTCTTATCTCTTCTTGCTATTCTTTGGAACTCTGCATTCAGGTGCTTTTATCTTTCCTTTTCTCCTTTGCTTTTCGCCTCTCTTCTTTTCACAGCTATTTGTAAGGCCTCCCCAGACAGCCATCAGAAGTTATTTAGCTTATAACTGGAACTTGTACCCTCTGACCTCATTATTTCTCCAGCCTCCAAGCCCTTGACAACCACAGGTCTACTCTATCAGTTCCACAATAAGTAAGATCACATAGTGTTTGTTTTTCTCTAATTTATTTCACTTCAGCATAATGCCCTCGAAATTTCATGTTGTCACAAAAGGCAGGATATCCTTCTTTCTCATGACTAAATATTTTCTTTATATATATAAAGAAAATAAATGGAGATACATAGTTAGATAGATAGATAGATAGAGATATATATATATAGGCTTCCCAGGTGGCTCAGTGGTAAAGGATCCGCCTGCCAATGCAGGAGCCGCAGGAGACACAGGTTCAATCCCTGGGTCAGGAAGATCCCCTAGAGAAGGAAATGGCAACCCACTCCAGTATTCTTGCCTGGAGAATCCCATGCACAGAGGAACCGCGTGGGCTACAGTCCACGGGGTCACCAAGAGTCGGATATGACTTCGCAACTAAACCACTGCCACTGCAGTCGATTTACAATATTGGGTTAGTCTCAGGTGTAGAGCAAAGTGAATCAGCTATACATGCACAGATTCTGATGTGTTCTGATGTGTGCTGCCAAAAGGATTTTGTGTTGACTTAATGCAATGTTACACGTAATACAAAGAACTGTATTTTTTTTAAAAAGAAAAGCTATGGAAATTCAAGCTAGTAGCATTATGATCATCAATTATGGTCCTGTTTAACACAGTCCTGCTCTCAAAGGTTACTGGGGCCCTTGTGGTTGTTTTCTGCTGAAGTAAATGGCTCAGATCATTGTGCTGAACAACTAGAAAGAATTCAAAAGAAATCACGCTGCTCTCGCGAGTTTCCTTCTGCTGTCAGCTATCATTTCTTGTGCGGTCGGTGAGTCCTGCTGCAATCATCTGCTGCCTGATACACACAGTTGTTCTGAGCAACTGCCTCAGGGCAATTCTGTCTTTCCTGCAGAATAAAGTTTTCAGCATTCTGCAGCTTCAAGCCTCTCTCACTGCTTTTTTCCAATTTATGTTTTCGGTGCTTGAGGCCACCATTAGTCTGACCTCTGGATAAGAGGTGATATTACAGGATAATAAACACAGAGACACAAGTTTTATAGAGAGATACTTGTACCCAAGCAGTGCCTGCTACCTAGTAGGTGCACACGAAGAATTTGGAGCTGAATAAATACATGTGCATATGCAGATTTCACAGCAATGTGAATAGATAGACAATACACAGTTTCACTCTGATGCTTCTAATTCCTGGAGGTCACTAGGAGACCGAAAAGTGTGGTTTAATCAATCCAAATCCATAAACACTTCTGGCAAAACAAAACTAAGGACAGGGTTAGTGGGAAGCCTTTGGCATCATCTTCCTAGGGAAGGGACATCATTGTATACATGTGTATTAAAAGAGGAGAAAACACTCAAGTATTAAATCATGAAATAAATGAAGATGCTATTATTACGAACAAGACTCTGTCCTGGCTGGGTACCACTTTGGCTTATAGACTATGCAGACTGTTCACCCAAGTCTCTTGACCCTGATGACAGGGTCCCTTTACGATGAGGGATGGCACCTTACTGGCTTGACTCCAGGGATGCCCTGTGCTGCCCTGTGAAAAAGGTGGCCCTGCCCCTCACACCCTGTCATCACAACCCACTCCCACGAAAAACTCTGTCTGCTCGCCTCTGATCTTGGCCTGACTCCTGCCCCACCATCTGCTCAGCTTCCATGGCTTTCAACCAAGGCTTTCAGACCACAGACTGCCTCTTCTCACTGTTGGCCACAGCACCAAACTTCCCCTGTTCTCCAGGAAAGGATCTTAACTTCATTCCTGCTTCCTACCTCAGCTTCCAGGTGATGACTCAGCCCTGGTAAACCAGCACTTCAAACCCTGCACCCATGATGGGAGCTGAGCACTCACTAGCCCACCTTCCTTGAAACCAGGAGGAAGTGGGCTGGGAAGCCCACCTTGATCAGTCAGCCAGACCCACCTTTACAGAATGGGGCCAAGCCTAACCCACTCACCCCCAGCCTGGTATAGCCCATCACTGGCTCTCTACTTATTTTTTCCAGCCACGGCTTTATTGGGGTCCCTGTTACAGCAGAGGGCAAACAAGAACAAACAAGAGATTCCCTTGCTTGCTCACTCACCTCGGGGAGACAAGCTTGTTCCTCATTCGGGGTGAGCATGTGTCCAGGTCAGGCTGGAGTAGTGTCTTAAGCACTTTGCTCACCCTTCTGGTGGTGCTGGGGCTTCCCTCATAGCTCAGTTGGTAAAGAATCCGCCTGCAATGCAGGAGACCCTGGTTCGATTCCTAGGTCAGGAAGATCTGCTGTAGAAGGGATAGGCTTCCCACTCCAGTATTCTTGGGCTTCCCTTGTGGCTCAGCTGGTAAAGAATCCGCCTGCAATGTGGGAGACCTGGGTTCGATCCCTGGGTTGGGAAGATCCCTTGGAGACGGGAAAGGCTACCCACTCCAGTATTCTGCCCTAGAGAATTCCATGAACTAAGTTCATGGGGTCCCAAAGAGTTGGACACAACTGAGCGACTTACTTTCACTGGTGGTGCTGAGTGAAGGGGTCATGCACAGTACCCTGTTTTTGCTCCCAACATTCTGTTTTTGCTCCAGGCTCTTCAAAAGTGGCAGTGGGGTTTTTCGCTCTCTTTGTATATTTTGCCCATAATTTTGCCCAGCTGCCCATGCAAGCGGTTATTTTTAGTCCCATACAGTTCTTGTCACTCTTCTACTTAGTTGTAACTCTGTTGCATAGTGCTCAGTAGACAGTGAGTGCTCAATTATTGTTGCTGTGTACCTGAAATTTCTGAACTTTAGAATGCTGATTCTCAACTAAAATCAGAAATCTGCTTGGGGAAAGCAAGTCAACCCTGTCCTGACATGGGGACAAAATCAGCAGAAATTTCCACAACATCAATCACAAGCATTCACAGCAAGTAGTCAGTGAACCAAGTAAAGTGACCTTCAGACCCCCTCCCACTCCTATACCACTCCAGATTCTTGTTAGCGGCTCTTGACTGATGGCTTCCCGAAAAGATGATCTATCACAGCTCAGACGCGTGAAGCTTCTGCCATAACTTGCAGGTTATTCCAGCATTTTGTAAAACTGAGACAAAACACAAAGTTGTACACGGGGATGATCCAGAGAGAGGAAATGGGGTGGGATGTGGGAGGGGGATTCAGGATTGGGATCTCATATACACCCATGGTGGATTCATGTCAATGTATGGCAAAACCAATACGGTATTGTAAAGTAAAATAAAGTAAAAATTAAAAAATTAAAAAAAATCAAAATAAAAAAAATAAAATCATGAAAAAAGAAAAAAAAAAGAAAAACAATGCCAACTCATGGGGGAAAAGGAAAAGCTCAGAAGAACATGGTATTGCCAGGCACCAATGAAATTAACATAGAGAGAAGATGGATGGGTTTATTTTTTTAATATTTGTGTAGCGTACGAGACAGCTAGGTTTCAAACACATGCAGAAGGCCAGTGATATGGTTTTCAATCCATACCCGAAATTGTTCATGACCAGGACACACTGAGATGACCAAGTGCCCACAAGTATCAGCTACCACTGAAAGTGAGCTCTTACTTGTGCCAGGCCCTCGGCGAGCTGCCTTCCATATATCATCTCCTTCAGTCCTTATTACTTTAAAAGGTGAGAAATCTCTATTTTACCAATAAGGACTTGCCCGTGGTCATAGGGCTGATAAATGACAGTGCCAATCTCAAACCAAAAGCAATCTAACTCCTAACCCCATATGCGTACCACTCAACCTGCCATTCTTCTTCCTACAGCCCAAATTTTGAGAAAGAATCGAGTTTCAATGATCATGGCTACAAAAGTGAGAGGATGAGTCTCAAAACATGTACGTGCTCGGAAGCTGTCTGTGAAATGGGAGAACAGCCTTACTCTTCACACTGTATGACAGCCAAAGTGTTTACAGACTATAAAATACTCCTGAAAGACACAAAGTGGGCTTGGACAAATGGAAAGACATGACCCATTTTCAGATCAGAAAACTCAGCATCAAGAAAATGTCAGTTCTCCCTAAGTGACTGTATGAATTTAACATAATCTCAATAAAAATATATACGGTGTCTTCCCCAGAGCTAGATAAGTTGATTACAAATGTTATTTGAAAAAAAAACAACCTGGAATATCCAGGGAAACACTAAAAACAAAACAAAACAAAACAATGGAGCAGGGAAGACAGCCTGACTAGATATTAAAGCCTATTACAAAACCGTCAGTGTAGGCACATGAATTGACTGAGCAATAGAAAAAGAAATGAAAATCCAAAACGCATAAAGTCAAATATGGAAGTTTTAGGATAATACAAAAGCAGAAACTCAAATCAGAATGGAAAAAAATGAACTAATGAAAGCTGTTTAGTTGTATAGAAAAATGTGTAAAGAAACTATTTCTCACAGTGTACGCCAGAATAAATTCTCAGTTCAGTTCAGTCAGTTCAGTCGCTCAGTCGTGTCCGACTCTTTGCGACCCCATGAATCGCAGCACGCCAGGCCTCCCTGTCCATCACCATCTCCCGGAGTTCACTCAGACTCACGTCCATCGAGTCCGTGATGCCATCCAGCCATCTCATCCTCGGTCGTCCCCTTCTCCTCCTGCCCCCAATCCCTCCCAGCATCAGAGTCTTTTCCAGTGAGTCAGCTCTTCGCATGAGGTGGCCAAAGTACTGGAGTTTCAGCTTTAGCATCATTCCTTCCAAAGAAATCCCAGGGTTCATCTCCTTCAGAATGGACTGGTTGGATCTCCTTGAAGTCCAAGGGACTCTCAAGAGTCTTCTCCAACACCACAGTTCAAAAGCATCAATTCTTTGGCGCTCAGCCTTCTTCACAGTCCAACTCTCACATCCATACATGACCATCTAGTCAGGACTATGGTTTTTCCAGTAGTCATGTATGGATGTGAGAGTTGGACTGTGAAGAAGGCTGAGCACTCTTGATTTGCATTTCTCTGATAATGAGTGATGTTGAGCATCTTTTCATGTGTTTGTTAGCCATCCTTATGTCTTCTTTGGAGAAATATCTATTTAGTTCTTTGGCCCATTTTTTGATTGGGTCGTTTATTTTTCTGGAATTGAGCTGCATAAGTTGCTTGTATATTTTTGAGATTAGTTGTTTGTCAGTTGCTTCATTTGCCATTGTTTTCTCCCATTCAGAAGTCTGTCTTTTCACCTTGCTTATAGTTTCCTTTGTTGTGCAGAAGCTTTTAATTTTAATTAGATCCCATTTGTTTATTTTTGCTTTTATTTCCAGTATTCTGGGAGGTGGATCATAGAGGATCCTGCTGTGATGTATGTCAGAGAGTGTTTTGCCTATGTTCTCCTCTAGGAGTTTTATAGTTTCTGATCTTACGTTTAGATCTTTAATCCATTTTGAGTTTATTTTTGTGAATAGTGTTAGAAAGTGTTCTTCTGGTTTCATTCTTTTAAGGCTATTAAGTTCTTGATGTACAGGAGTTTTTTTTTTTTTTTTTTTTTTAGCAGTTTGAAAGTGAAAACGTTACTCACTCAGTTCTGTCTGACTGTTTGCAACCCCACGGACTGTAGCCTGCCAAGCTCCTCTGTCCATGAAATTCTCTAGGCAAGAATACTGGAGTGGGTTGCCATTCCCTTCTCCAGGCGTTCTTCCCAACCCAGGGATCAAATCCAGGTCTGCTGCATTACAAGCTGCATTACAAGCAAATTCTAAATTGGGTAGGCAATGCTTTGCTAACCTGAAATAGTTATATTTACAATGAACTAGAACTTTCATTATTATATCCTAAACATGCATTATTACACCATTTCACATTTTTTTCTGTATCTAGATACAGTTATCAATATTTTTGTTAATTTTCATCTTTTTCTGTATGTTTTTAAAGGTGGTGTGAAAACTTAGAGGAGACTGAGTAATATGTTCTAGCTAAATTAGATTTGGTATTTCTAAGCTTTAATTATTTTTTAATATTAACTTTTTTATTTTAAGTTTTTATTTTTATATAAACTTTAATTATTATTTAACAATAGAGATATGCTGCTGCTACTGCTGCTGCTGCTAAGTCGCTTCAGTCGTGTCCGACTCTGTGCGACCCCATAGATGTCAGCCCATTGGGCTCCCCCATCCCTGGGATTCGCCAGGCAAGAACACTGGAGTGGGTTGCCATTTCCTTCTCCAATGCATGAAAGTGAAAAGTGAAAGTGAAGTCGCTCAGTCATGTCTGACTCAGCGACCCCATGGACTGCAGCCTACCAGGCTCCTCCGTCCATGGGAGTTTCCAGGCAAGAGTACTGGAGTGGGATGCCATTGCCTTCTCCAATAGAGATATAAATCATTTTCTAAAGTTCCAATCTGTAAGTGGATAGTTTGTCTCTGCTAAGCTAATTACCAAATGTCAAGAAGAATGTAGGTAATAAATAAAGTGTTAATACTCTTGTGGTAAGATATAGATCAAAGGTTAATCTAGGTACTTATCTGAATGAATCTATAATAATTTACAAGGGTTCTGATACTTGGTTTGTTGACATTATAGAATTGAGGGGAGGTGTTAAATGAGGTAGTAAGTATAAAATTATTGTGAAGATTAACATGTGCAAATAATTGTTTAGTTTCATCTTAGCTTAGTTTCCTTACTCCCTGAGCTTAACTTAATTGGTCGAGTGATGAAAATAAACCAAGGACCACCCTGCCCTATCTCTCCAAACTGAACCACAATAACCAACTCAGCGGACATGAGTTTGAGCAAACTCCATGAGATAGTAAAAGACAGGGAAACCTGATGTGCTGCAGTCCATGAGGTCTCAAAGAGTTGGACATGACTTAGTTACTGAATAACATAATCTGAGGCCTCAGGTAAGGACAACACAGAAACTTAGTTCCAAATCTTGGTTTGGTTTTCCCTTAAAAAAAGAAAAAAAAAAAATCTCCTTTAGAAACAGGAAAATCTTTCTTTGTCATATACAGAGCTATCGACTGTGTCAATATGTTACTTGCTTTATACCCAATTCAAGGTCACAATGGTGCTATGCTCTCCTAGCTTTACCTAGGGAAAAAAGTTATTAAGAGGAACAAATAAAGGGAAATTGAATGGTTCTGGGTTAAATGGCTGCAAAGCACTTAAAGGGTTTCCTTTATTTTGCCATTTATTCATGCACAATGGCTTCAGTATTTAAATGTGTTCCTTTTTATTGCCGAATCCACTGAGGCAGTGAACTGTATCTTTGTGGGGCTGCTTGTGTGGTGTAAATGAATGATTGTCATCCTGGGAACCATAATTTAACCGCACATAGGCATCACCTATCTAAAAGTATTTTGCCACCATATAAGTACTGAGGTGATATATTTAAATTATTTTCCAGCTTCAAGAAATATGCCTCCTCTGTGGTAGGACTTTGTGTAGGTCTGAGGAATTGGGAATAAACACTTTGAATACAGAAAACACAATTACTTGAGACACTTTGTGGTCATCAAATTGACTTTCTTGTCCTTGTTATACAGTAAGAAATCATAAGCTTTTCACTAATTCCAGTGGTTTCTTCCTTGTAATTGTGATAGCAGATTCTAAACCCAAAGAATAATTATAGGAAATACAAGAAGAAAGTAATAATGATGAGAATAATAAAAAATGATAATGAGCCCAGAGCCTGTGTGGGCTAGCTGAATCATTGATACTGTTGCAGTGACGGCTCTATCATACTGATGGGATCAGTTTTTCTTCATCAGATGGCTCATGGCCTCAGAAGCCTTTGTGTGGAAAATCCCATGGACAGAGGAGCCTGATAGGCTACAGTCCATGGGGTCGCAAAGAGTCGGACACGACTGAGCGAATTTACTTTCACTTTCAAGGCTTATTTCATTCATTCATTCATTGTTAATATTTACTTGGTCTTTCAAACTGCTATCTTTTATACTTAGTTTTGATCCATGACATTTCCCCAACTTATTCAAGTAAGGAGTATTTGTTTAAGGCTTAAAAATGGACAACTTTAATTAGAATGTTGCTGAATGTTCTCTACATTTCTGGGTCTTTTACTATGTTATTTCCGCACCTTTCTAAGCCATGACTTAGTTTTGCTTTAACCAGATTTTTCAGGGTCTATTTCTGGCCAGGTAATTTGATATTAAATGGTTGGTATAAAAATGTACTAGCCTGCAATTAAATAGTTGCCTCAACAGAAGGTGAGTGGGACACTTTGATCTTTAATGACTCAAAATTCCAGATTTGCTTGTGTATTACTGAATCTGTGATTAATGTTTGTGAGAAACCAAGCTTGATATAACTCCAGTAAGGGGGAAAGGTCAGGAATGTGATTCTAATGCAGGGAATAAATAGAAGTGCTGTTTATGTAGTTGCAAATATTGTTGTACTGACACATCAACAAGGCAGAGCCAGATGTCATGAGCCTATTTAATAAGTATGTAAATAACAGCAAAAGTTCAAAGGATGCTCTAATAAAAAATTTTCAAATCCTGCTGCTGCTGCTGCTGCTAAGTCACTTCAGTCGTGTCTGACTCTGTGCGACCCCATAGATGGCAGCCCACCAGGCTGCCTCGTCCCTGGGATTCTCCAGGCAAGAACACTGGAGTGGGTTGCCATTTCCTTCTCCAATGCATGAAAGTGAAAAGTGAAACGGAAGTCACTCAGTCATGTCCGACTCTTCGCGACACCATGGACTGCAGCCTACCAGGCTCATTTAAAATATATGATATATACCAAAAAAAAAAAAAAAAGACTTTACCAGTTATAATTTTCTTAATGTACTTGATTCTATTTCCTCTTCCTTACAATGTAAATAATCGTATTCTACCTCAGAGTGGCTACTGAAGTAGATTAGATACACATACAGAAAATACAACAGTTCCTGGTAGATGATAGATATTTGACAATTAGATAATTTTTTCCAGTTCTTTTTTGAAACTGAAGTATAGTTGATTTACAATGTTGTGTTAGTTTTAAGTGTACAGAAGATTGTTTCAGTTTTATATTTTATGTATATATGTATGTATATATATTTCAGATTATTTTCCATTATAAGAAAAATTTCCTCCAAAAAATATGGAAAAGATTCAGATCTATTAGTTGGTGAAATTAAGTATGATATAGGCAAACAAACAGACCAACAAAAAAACAACTGTGAAAAAATATCTGTAGGAATGAAAGTTGAGAATTCAATGAAAAAGTGATTTTTTTTCAGAGTATCTTCCATTATTGGTTATTACAAGATATTAACTATAGCTCCTTATGCTACACAGTAAATGCCTGTTGCCTATCCATTTTATGTATAGTTGTTTGTGTCTGTTAATCCCATACCCATAATTTATTCCTGCCCTACTCCCTTTCGGCAACCTTAAGTGTGTTTTCTATGTCTGTGAGTCTGTTTCTATTTTGTTTATAGACACATTTGTATTATTTTTTTTTAGAATCAACATGTAATGATATCATATAATATTTGTCTTTCTCTATCTGACTACACTTATCATATTTTCTAGATCCATTTCAGTTCATTTCAGTTCAGTCACTCAGTCGTGTCTGATTCTTGGCAACCTCATGAATTGCAGCATGCCAGGCTTCACTGTCCATTACCAACTCCCGGTGTTCACCCATACTTATGTGCCTCGAGTCGGTGATGCCATCCAGCCATCTCATCCTCTGTCGTCCCCTTCTCCTCCTGCCCCCAATCCCTCCCAGCATCAAAGTCTTTTCCAATGAGTCAGCTCTTTGCATCAGGTGGCCAAAGTATTGGAGTTTCAGCTTCAGCATCAGTCCTTCCAATGAACACCCAGGACTGATCTCCTTTCGGATGGACTGGTTGGATCTCCTTGCAGTCCAAGAGATTCTCAAGAGTCTTCTCCAACACCACAGTTCAAAATTCATGGGAAATAGATGGGGAAACAGTGGAAACAGTGCCAGACTTTATTTTTTTGGGCTCCAAAATCACTGCTGATGGTGACTGCAGCCATGAAATGAGAAGACGCTTATTCCTTGGAAGAAAAGTTATGTCCAACCTAGATAGCATATTCAAAAGCAGAGACATTACTTTGCCGACTAAGGTCCGTCTAGTCAAGGCTATGGTTTTTCCTGTGGTCATGTATGGATGTGAGAGTTGGACTGTGAAGAAGGCTGAGCACTGAAGAATTGATGCTTTTGAACTGTGGTGTTGGAGAAGACTCTTGAGAGTCCCTTGGACTGCAAGGAGATCCAACCAGTCCATTCTGAAGGAGATCAACCCTGGGATTTCTTTGGAATGAAACTCCAATAGTTTGGCCACCTTATGTGCAGAGTTGACTCATTGGAAAAGACTTTGATGCTGGGAGGGATTGGGGGCAGGGGGAGAAGGGGACGACTGAGGATGAGATGGCTGGATGGCATCATGGATTCGATGAATGTGAATCTGAGTGAACTCCGGGAGTTGGTGATGGACAGGGAGGCCTGGCGTGCTGCGATTCATGGGATTGCAAAGAGTCGGACACGACTGAGCGACTGAACTGAACTGAATACTCCATTGTGTATATGTACCACAGTTTTCTTATCCATTCATCAGCTGATGGTCATCTAGGTTGCTTCCATGTCCTGGCTGTTATAAACAGTGCTGCAATGACCATTGGGGTACATGTGTCTCTTTCAATTCTGGTTTCCTTGGTGTGTATCCCCAGCAGTGGGATTGCTGGGTCATAAGGCAGTTCTATTTCCAGTTTTAATTGTTGCTTCCTGACATGCATACAGGTTTATCAAGAGGCAGGTCATGTGGTCTGGTATTCCCATCGATTTCATGATTTTCCATAATTTATTGTGATCCACACAGTCAAAGGCTTTGGCATAGTCAATAAAGCAGAAATAAATCCATTTATATTATCGTAAATAGCAGTATTTCATTCTTTTTTTATAGCTAAGTAATATTCCTACACATGTATGGAAACTTTTAAGTTTGATTTGGCCACATTTGTTTATTTTTGCCTCTCTTCATTTTGCCTTGAGAGGCTGAAAAAATAATGCTAAGATTTATGTCAGAGAATATTTTGCCTATGTTCTCTTCCAGGAATTTTATGATGTCATGTCATTCATACAGGCCTTCAAACCATTTTGAATTTTTTTTGGTATATGGTTCAAGGGAGTGTTCTAATTTCATTGATTTACATGTAACTGTCCAGTTTCCCTAGCACTTCTTGCTGAAAAGATTGTCTTTTCTTCAGTGTATATTCTTGCCTCCTTTGTGGTAGATTAATTGACCTTACCTGTGTGGGTTTATTTCTGGGTTTGTGATTGTTTCATTGATCTTTATATCTATTTTTGTGCCAATACTACACTGTTTTAATTACTTTAGCTGTGTAACTAGCATTGTCTGATATATCGAAGGATTATACCTCCAACTTTGCTCTTTTTCCTCAGAATTGCTTTGGCAATTCAGGGTCTGTTGTGGTTACATATAAACTTTAGGATATGAAAAAATGTCATAGCCATTTTGATAGGGATTGCATTAAATATGTAGATTTCTTTTGGTAGTGTGGACATTTTGCTAATAAGATTTTCTGGGAAAATGACATATCTTCCATTTCTTTGAACCATCTTCAGTTTTCTTTAGTTGTGGGTGTATAGGTTTTTTACTTTCTTGATTAACTTTATTCCTAGGTTTTGTTTTGTTTTGTGATTTTAAACAGGATTGCTATTTACTTTTTCTGATATTTCATTGTTGATAAAAGAAATGTATCAGATTTCTGTATATTAATCTTGTATTCTGCAACTTAGGTGAATTCATTTATTCTATTTTTGTGTAGAGACTTCCAGCTGAGTTCAGTTGCTCAGTCATGTCCGGCTCTTTGTGACACCATGGACTGCAGCATGCCAGGCTTCGCTGTCCATCAGTGACTCCCAGAGATTGCTCAAATTCATGTCCACTGAGTCAGTGATGCCATCCAACCATCTCATCCTCTGTCATCCCCTTCTCCTCCTGCCCTCAATCTTGCCCAGCATCAGGGTCTTTTCTAAGGAGTCAGTTCTTCATATCAGGTGGCCAAAATATTGGAGTTTCAGCTTCAGCATCAGTCCTTCCAATGAATATTTAGGATTTCATTTAGGATGGATTGGTTGGATCTTCTTGCAGTCTGAGGGACCCTCAAGATTCTTCTCCAACACTGCAGTTCAAAAGTATCAATTCTTCAGTGCTCAGTTTTCTTTAGCCCAACTCTCACATCCTACTGAAAAAATGACTAGTGGAAAAACCATAGCTTTAAAAGATGGACCTTTGTTGGCAAAGTAACGTGTCTGCTTTTTAATATGCTGTCTAGGTTGGTCATACCTTTTCTGCCAAGGAGCAAGTGTCTTAATTTCATGGCTGCAGTCACCATCGGCAGTGATTTTGGAGCTCAAAAGTAAAGTCTGTCACTGTTTCCATTGTTTCCCCATCTATTTGTTATGACGTGATGGATATGGATGCCACGATCTTCATTTTTTGAATGTTGAATTTTAAGGCAGCTTTTTAACTCTCTTCTATCACTTTCATCATGAGGCTCTTTAGTTCTTCTTCACTTTCTGCCATAAGGGTGGTGTCATCTGTGAACTTGAGGTTACTGATATTTCTCCCAGCAATCTTGATTCCAGCTTGGCTTCCCTGGTGGCTCAGGTGGTAAAGAGTCTACTTGCAGTGTGGGAGACCCACGTTCAGTCCCTGGGTTGGGAAGATTCCCTGGAGAAGGAAATGGCAATCCACTCCAGTATTCTTGCCTGGCAAATCCCATAGATGGAGGAACCTGGTAGGTTACAGTTCATTGGATCCCAAAGAGTCAGACATGACTGAGTGACTTCACTTCTTGTGTTTCATCCAGCCCTGCATTTAGCATGACATACTCTGCATATGAGGTAAATAAGCAGGGTGACAATATACAGCCTTGATGTACTCCTTTTCCAATTTGGAACCAGTCTGTTGTCTAGTTCTAACTGTTGCTTCTTGACCTGCCTATAGATTTTTCAGGAGACAGGTAAGGTGGTCTGGTATTCCCATCTCTTGAAGAATTTTCTACAGTTTGTTGTGATCTACACAGTCAAAGCCTTTGACATCATCAATAAAGCAGAAGTAGATGTTTTTCTGGTATTTTCTTGCCTTTTTTGATGATCCAGCAGATGTTGGCAATTTGATCTCTGGTGCCTCTGCCTTTTCTAAATCCAGTTTATACATGTGGAAGTTCTTGGTTCACATACTGTTGAAGCCTGGCTTGAAGAATTTTGAGCATTACTTGCTAGCCTGTGAAATGAGTGCAATTGTGCAGTAGTTTGAACATTCTTTGGCATTGTCTTTCTTTGGGATTGAATGAAAAGTTACCTTTTCCAGTCCTGTGGCCACTGCTGAGTTTTCCAATGTGCTGGCATATTGAGTACAGCATTTTAACAGCATCATCCTTTAAGATTTGAAATAACTCAGTTGGAATTGATAGTTTTTGTGTAGAGACTTTAGGGTTCTGTATATAAAGTATTCTGTTATCTGAGAAAGGGACACTTATTGCTTCACTTCCAATTTGGATACAAATTTTGGGGTTGAGTTTGCTAATATTTTTTGAGGATTTTTTGCATCTATATTCATCAAAGATATTAGCTTGCAATATTCTTCTTCTTCTTCTTTTTTTTAAATAGTTGTCTTTGTCTATATTTGGTGTCAGGGTGATGATGGCCTCATAGACTGAATTTAGGAGTATTTCCTCCTCTTCAGTATGTTGGAATAGTTTGAGTGAAAGGATTGATATAAATTCTTCTTTGTATTTTTAGTAAAATTCTGCAGTGAAGACATCTGGTCCTGGACTTTTGACTCAATTTCCCATTTAAAGAAGAAGCAATTTCTGTATCAGTTCAGTTCACTTGCTCAGTCGTGTCTGACTCTTTGCGACTTCATGAACCGTAGCACGCAGGCCTCCCTGCCATCAACAATTCCCGGAGTTTACCCAAACTCATGTCCATTGAGTTGGTGATGCCATCCAACTATCTCATTCTCTGTCATCTCCTTCTCCTCCTGCCCTCAATCTTTCCCAGCATCAGGGTCTTTTCAAATGAGTCAGCTCTTTGCATCAAGTGGCCAAAGTATTGGAGTTTCAGCTTCAACATCAGTCCTTCCAATGAACACCCAGGACTGATCTCCTTTAGGATGGACTGGTTGGATCTCCTTGAAGTCCAAGGGACTCTCAAGAG